>WOGN01006613.1:0-12337 GCA_015342105.1 Leptinotarsa texana | reverse complement strand
GAAGCCGCTTGCAACAACTAATATTTCCATATACTTCAATCGAAAGTTTTATTTGGTAAGTGTATAGTGCAGTGTCTACTCAATAGACAATAGAAAAAGATAGAGCACAATGACAAATTCTACAAACAACATTAAAGTTGTTTGATGAAAAAATGGATGTGAAGCGTCACTTTGTTGAAGTTACCGATTCTGTTCGTCAAAAGTTCTAGTCTGTGGAAAAGATACTACTGAAAAACGAGCAGGAGCAGCAGTTTTAAAATTTTCGATTTTATCAACAAACTCTAAAGAAAATATTCAAAAATGGATTCTTGAGTAAAAATGTAGTCGCTCCAGAACCTTCGTATGATGATCAGTTTTCACTTGAGATACGTACATCTTTATGTATGAACTATGATGAAAACTCATAAAAAGCAAAAATGATGAGAGTTTGAGAGAACACAACTTTCCAGAATGTCCGAATACATGCTGAAATACATTCATGAATGATGGAAAACTGCGGTTCAGAGATGGAAATATTTCATTTTGGAATGAAATGCGGAGTTTCCAGGCAATTCACAACTGTATCATTTGATGTTTTCGAAACGCCCTCGAAATGATAATATGGCAATCCCTGGTAGATATGATGAAATATTAAATCTCAGAAAAAAGGGTTTGGAAGGAAAAAAAATCGCGAACACATTCAAGCCAGTCGCTGTATTCAACTAGGAGTAAGTACATTTCAATAGAGTATATGTGGGTTGTACGATGAAAAAATATTGCACTTCAATACTCCTATGAATTTAACAGGCCTTTTTTCAGCTGATCCTTTACTACTCCTATTCTGGAAATGGTAAAACATACAAGGTTGGTTCAATAGAACAATAATTTTTTATTTTGGTATCAAGATGGAGTAGTAGGAAGCCAAAAATTTTCTTTCCCAAAAATTAATCACTCCTGAAAATATAAACCCTTCAATTAGAATAATCTCTTATCAAATTGAGAATGTCAGTGGTTTTTTCTTCAATATTCGCGAAAAACTAGAATAGTCAAATTTTGCTTTTTGACCTGCCGCTTTTAATTCAAATGTTGTTGATAAAGGGCATACGACTTATAATAACGGGATATTTTCAATGTTTGAAGAATCATAAGAATAATTGATGATGTAGCCGTTGAATTATTGCCTAGTTTGCAATCAAAATTCAAGATGTAACATTATCGTTGAATTTGGTCGTAGCTTCCGAAGGAATACACGAATAATTCTACTGGAGCCTGCAGGGATTGGTTTCAAAACAACCTCCACAGGTCACTCTGACATTGGGAAATAAACACCTAACAAATATTGTTCGATCCGAAAAAAAAATTGTGCTATTAAAGGAATTAAAGGTGTATATACTCCATTAATGAGAAAGCAGCTACATACTGGAATCGATGGAGCTAATAAAGAAGAAAATTTGAATCATCAATTTTATGATTTTTTGCGAGAAGATTGGCGGAACATGGTAAAAAAAATGAAAAAAGTTAAATCAGAATGAACCGTCGCCAAGACTTCCACCATCAATTGATTTCGAAAACAATTAAACGGATTACCGGTCAAAATATAAAATAACTAGGAAACATATGCATATAAAAAACGTATTTTTTTTTGTTATTGAAAAATTTTTAGGGTTTCTGAAGTTGAAGCAACATTGACAGATTTGACAGATGGTCAAGGAATGTATCTATGAAATGGAAATGGAATTGGTCAAAACAACATCGCTGACGTATATCTGGTTGAGAAAATCCTAAAACAAAGGGGAAACTGAATATTTGTTAGAATACTTGGATTATAAGACAAACATCACTTATAGAAAGTTAAAAATACTATTGTTTGTTTTTGTACAAATATGTTAAACTGAAAATTATTTTACCCGACTGAAACGTAAAACTGCTTTTCGAAATAATTCTTTCTATTAATAAATCATATTCTATAACCAAATCAGAAAATATTGCCCTCCGGCACACTTTATGCTAACCCTGTAAAGGCTGAGAGTCTGAGTCTCCTGATGACTCTAACTTGATTAGCCAAACATGTTTTTTCAATGGATGAAAGTCTGGATAAGTATTATCTTACAGTGCGAAAGCAAATAGCATAGAAGTCACAGCTGCTAACAAAAACACTAGCACCTTCCGAAATGTCTTCAGCAACTCAAAGAACTGAACTCACGTGAAAATTCAAAATACGGGCCTCACCGAAACCAAAATAAGTGCTGTTAAAAATCTTGTTAGACGTTGGGTCTATCGACCTTCGAGTGATATACATACACTACAGAACATTTTTTCTGCACTTATCAACGCCATTGATTTTTTGACGAAATATTCAACTATTTGTCTAAATTTAAAAAACCGAACAAAAATACTGTCTCTCGATACGCATTCCGCCAAACAACTCATCATAATCAGGAGATAAGTATACATCTAGACTCAGACGAATCATTACCTTACATAAGGGACTTTTGTCGCCGTTAATAAATCTCAGTGCACATTTTTCCGATTCTTGAACTTTCAACAATATCTAAAAGTGTGTTGTTATTTTCCGGTTTTAATAAATTCCAATAGTCCTCATTCATTATTTGACTATTCTCTATGCTATGTTGAGCAAAACACTGGACATATGAAAGTGGCATATAAAATATGTTTAGAATTTTCGGACATCGCTTGATCAACGTAAGTAATCCCCACAGCTTATTTCACAAATCCCAGACTTTTTCTGCTTCGTCGTCTTGTTTTTTGAGTTTGAGTGTACAAGTTTTGAGAACCACTTTTTTATTATAGTTTTTAGAAATTTGAACCTATCCGTTGGTATATTTTGGTTTAGGAGAAATGAATATATGTTTCGAGTCTCCTTTTTCCTGAAAAGTCGAAGATTTACAAAGTGAGTTTAGGTGTAACATCGATCTTGACATTTTGACCACTAGGTGGCGATATAGGTCACGATGCCGAAAGTGACTAGTTAACGGGCGGAGATGAGTGATGAAAGTGAGCAAATACAATGGTTACAATATGGGAGAGCGCGGCATCTGCTACTCCAACGCCGAAAAAGAGTTGGCCTTTACAGATGCAATAGAGCGTCGGTTCCAGCTCAACATTGACCCGGAGTATGATATTGATTGTGATATCTGGTTATAATACCGGGTTCGACGTATCTTCAAGAAAAAAAATGACGAAGTGATTCATCCAGGTTCGGAGAAAGAACTGAGGGGGAACATAAAGGCCTGCAAGGCTAAGAATACTCTGAGAGTTGATTCAATCAATAATAGGTTGTTGAAGCAACTTCATGAGAACTTTATCCAATATATGTTGGATATAATCAAAGGTACTACCTCGAAGATGAAAGCGCACGCCTTAATCATCATGATCTCAAAACAGGGCCAGAACCCGCTGTTCCACCAGAACTCCCGTTTGATCAGCTTTCAGTGCTCAACGGCTGAGCTGGTTGAAGGTATTGTGCTGCAAAGGCTAACAGAAGAAGATGAGGTCTGAAATTTTCTGCTTGATGAACAATTCGCCTTCAGGAGAGCACATTCCACCGAGTTTGGTCAAAAATTCAATATCAGAGCTAAACAATAAACCAATTTTGTCCTCCTTGATATTTCACAGGCCTTCGACCGTGTTTACTACAAAGGCTTTTTGCACAAAAGGCTTGTTTTCGACCTGCCTCGTGATCTAGTCCGGTCTGACTTGAATAGCAAGATATTTCAAGTCAGAGTTGAAGGAGTTCTGTCCCTCATCAGGAAAATGCGAGCTGGAGTGTCCCAGGTAGCTGTACTATCTCCACTATTGTACAGCATATACGTGAGCGACCTTCCCATATTCGAACATGATGATACGGCTCTCCTCGCCTCTTCCATGGGTCGTGAGTTGGGGTTCATCTACCAGCAACGTGTACTGGACGTCCTTGAACGCTGGTTCCTTGATTAAAGATCCAAGTGGACCCAGACAAAACTCGGGCGATAGATTTGGGGCAACGTAACATTTCTCCGAATACGAGGGTAACAATCTCAGCCAGGGAGATCGAATGGCAGTCTCGAGTCAAATTCTTGGGTCTTATGTTATATCGTGGACTCATTTGGGCACACTACGTTGAGATCATTGAGAGCAAAATTCGAATGAGGATAACAACAGAAAATCAAGGCTTAACTTTTGGAACAAGGTTAAACTGTACAATACGATGTTCAAGCCTGTCATCATGCATACCCTTACTAATCTTTCCGTTCTGAAAAGATTGCAAAAGATACTACGGATGATGATAACTACCTGATGGTTCGTGTAGAATGAAGCAATCCGAGAAATCAGAATCAGAGTTTTCGAATCAGCGGAAACTTATGAAAACCCATCAATTATGAAAGCTGCTGATTATGCTATAGAAGACAAAGGCAAAAAAACAGAATATTATTCACAGAAACTTTTAAGTTTGGCCTGCTTTTCCGGTTCATTCATTTATTGAAGACATTAGATGAATTTGAGTTATGAAAACAGTCAATGAATTCAAAACCCAATTCTCTTACTCTTTCAGAAAAACCAGAGGAGTAGAGTGTGATAAGTTGATTGTTGATGTGGTGTTAGTAACACTTCTGTGCAAATTCCGAAATTTTATTTTTATATGAATGATTTTCGAAAGATTCCCGAGTAATGATAAGAGTAATGATAACTATTTGAGTTTTCTAATGATTCCAGAGAGTTAGCTAATTGATCAATTGGCGAAAAAAACGAGAAAGAGGAAAAATATACATCACTGTAAGCAATATAGATTAGCGTTTTTGACCTACTCATTTTATATTATATTCGATTGTTGACTTGTACAATGGCAAGCAGTGATATAAATTCACGAGCAGTTTTACAGAAAATTAACTATTGAAACCACATCAAATTGTAAATATGAAAATATTCATCAAGAATGTATGAAAACCTCCACTGATAATCACCAAATTGGAATAGTAAACACAACTGAATATTTTTCAACTCTGAAAGTCAATTCAATTCATATGATCTCCAATTGGCGAATTTCATGATATACTTTCTAGAAAAAATGTCATAGGGAGTCTTACACAGGTTTAGATATTGCAGACTTCAATTCACCTCCTTACATAATAAAACTGGTGATATTTCGAATAGGATGCACCCACTAAACTTGAAGAAAATTTGGAAGTGTAGATTAAGAATGCGAAAAAATATCGGTACCCTCCCTTATTTCTAAAGTTACAGCCCTCCAACGTTCCGGAATTTTTCAGCCTTCTTTTTGTACAATACAAACAGAAGAATCAAAAGTATTTCGCACCACATCACCTTCACATTTTATCTCACCTTCTTTGATACTTTTCAGTTGAATAATCAAAACTTTCATTATAAAAAACCTTATAACAGGGATGCTTTTATTCGAATTGTTACTGCTTGTACATATCGAGTTTTTGATAGAAAAAATGGTGATGTTCAAACGAGAAAGTATCTAATGAAGTGATGAGATGAATGAATAATTGTAATTCTATATTCTGTATTGTGCAAAAAAAATCTGGAAAATTAAGAAATTTTGGAGGTCTGTAAATAAGAAACAGTAGTGATTTTTTTCACATTCGTAATGTACACCTCAAAATATGTATGTGCACACAGTTCTTTTCTAATTAGTAGATGCAGCCTATTCGTCATATCCCAAAAATTTTTCTCGAGAAGAAATTAATTTCCTCTGTACATAATAATTGGAATGTGGATATAAGATGAGGTTATGATGAAATATGGGGTACATGACACGCGATTATTCTTACTATTATTTCTTACGTTCAGTAACATTTGTTGAGGATTCACATATACCCATGCGCAAGCCAAGTATAATTCTGATAATCAGGAAAAAAAAGTTAAGTAACCTATAGAAAGTCATTATTATTTTCACACAGAAGTTGTTCAATTGATCTTGATGAAAATTCAAAACAAAAAATATATAGTGAAACATAATACTGGAATTTCGTACAGTGAATCCAAAACACGATTGTTTTGGATGAAATAACATTTTCGATTGGCTTCTGGAACGATTCACGTAGTACAAAATGTTTTTTGAACAACTATCATTAAAGGTGACATTTGTAATGGTTGTCATGAGGATTAAAAGATGATGTTTACAAAATAGCGTGATAAAAATATTTTCAACACTAGTGTTAAAAGTAACTTGAACACGATTTTTTCGAACAAGTAGCAATAAGTGAAACATAATTAATTTTCAAGGAAGATTTGTTATGAACAATAGATATAGATACTATGTATTATATACATATATTATTATTTATGAACATTAATATGAAAAGTTCAATTGAAACAACAGCTGATATTAATACATTGTGATGTTGAATATCCTTGTAATATATTTGAACTATCTGAGTTGACTGTTTCATGGGCATTAATACTTAATTCTTGAAGTGAAGAAGACAATGCTGTAACGCTGAAGCTCTAGCTGTTGGAATTATTCTTTCAGCAATAGCCTTTTTATGAGAAATAGAAATAGCTACTGTTGTGAACTTCTATCCCCCGTGTTTCCTAACATCCGATATATTTGCTCCTGATTCTGCTAGCAAACAAGCAGAAGACCTTCCGAAACTGTAATCTGTAGGTATATTCCTTTGGTTCCTGGAGATTCAGAAACTCAGCAATGGTAGAGGGCATTTTACCAAACGTATTTATACCAACGGGGTTGGCACTGCATTCACAATTTGAGTATTTCAAAAAAGCCTTGATGATTCACAACAGAAGGGCGTAATGCAACTTATTTATTAAAATAGTCAATTTTTTTTCCAACAATGAAAAAAAAACGTCCTATTTTCGTTTTTGTATTGAGAATTTCAATGATCATTGATTTATTCAATAATTTAATGTCTTCTATTAATAAATGGCACAGCTGTTCACGCCGGCAGACTCCATATATTCCATATATAAACTTCAGGACTTGTTCAAACGTAAGAGTTTTTGATTATTTGTGCCTATATCTTTAATTTCTCCGCTTTGAGAATGATATTACTTCAAAATATTTTTTGTAATAACACCATTTTTAACGAGCACACTCGACTATCATTGAAACATTGCTCCACAAAGTTGACAAGTTCCATATTTTTTATTTCTCTTCTAGAAGACGGTTTCGCTCAAATTTCCTTCGTCTACATCTGATAAAAAAATTATATTATACGATCTTGTATTGCTGAGACGATTTTTTTGGTAGCAGTTCAATTGAATATGAAAATACTTAATAGACAAGAGATGTCAAAATATGTTCTTATAGAAATAATAAATTTATCTATTTCATTATAAAAACAGTACAGTTTTACAAAAAATGTTTTATGTTATTCATTTTGAAAGTAAGTTTCATTTTGTTCCTGAAAACTTTTTTACAAACATAGTAAAGCCTTACTTTCAACACTCATATCATAAATAGCTATTTTAATATTAATTTCATCCCTATTCTGGCATTCTTTGACACGTGCATTTGAGTAAGGTTCATTTTCAAAGTGCTATCGAAGTTAATTCATCCCCAGATACAAAATGAACTGCTGATTCTCTGTTACAATGACGATTATCCTCGTGCTATTCCATTCCATTTGATGGTCGTCATAGGATTTCAAAACATTTCAGATTAGACAGCACTTCATTTTCTACAAGCATTCATCCAATTACAGGAAATGTACAAAGGTGTTGATAAAAAAAATATATTTAAAAAAAAATTGCCACAGCTGAAAGATGATGAATAGAAATAGAAGATATCACAGGAAGGAAAAAAAGGAAAAGAGATCACATTTGAAAGATTATAGTAATAGGGAATTGACTTTGAAATATAACTTGAAAACTATCAAACTATTGACACTGGTGCTTTGACTGTTATTGACTGTTATTTGTTCTGCCGATACCACAGTGAAATGTCGTTTGATATATGGAATTCAGGCGTAGGGTACGATAGTTGATCGTTTTTAAAAAGGGGGCACACGAGATTTTTTTACTTAGTAGTTTATGAAGGCAGGAGATTGTGACGTTGTGTATTCAGAGATATCACAATAAATTGATTCAAAATGATAAAATAGTTGGTTTCCGTGATCTTTAAAGACAGATGTTCTAAAAATTTTTGGAACATCATTAATATGATGTATGTGGCAATTGTAAATTGGATACCATATTAACACGCCATATTCTAGTTTAGACCTCACATATGCGTTAAACAGGGTTATAATCGTATTAATAGTCTTAAACTCTCTCATACTCCTTATAATGAAGCCCAGCATTCGATTCGCTAATGAAGTAGCCTAATCTATGTGGGAAGTGGTGAATTTATAATCAAAAGTGATTATCTCTGTCATCTCTTTGTTCGACTAATTGGAATGTTATGAATGAGAATTATGTTATATTTTTTTCTAGAAAATGATGAGATGTAACATTTCAATTAGTTCAAATGTAAATGATTCTTGAAACACCAGTCGAAAATTATGTCGATTTCATTTTGTAAATTCAAGCAGTCTTCACAGTTGCCAATTACTTCGTATGGCTTTGGATCATCAGCGTAAAGAAGTTTTGGGCAGTTTATTATTATCATCATGAAAAGCAGAAATAAAAGAGTTCCCGAGCTCGAGCCTTGTGGCACCCCTGGCCTAAGTGTGTACAAAGAGAACTGAAAATCTTCATGTTACACATATTGCTTTCTGTCAAAGAGATAGCTTGTGAAAAGCTCTATTAGATCTCAAGAATAGCCAAACGAGGATAGTCGCTAGATGAGGATGTAAAAATCAAGTTGATAGAACGCCTTTTGCATATCCGAATAAACTACGTCATCCTGTTGCTTTTGGTCTAAAGCATCCGAAACATGTTGTGATAGGCATGCAAGATGGGTCACATATAGAATAATTTCGTGGGTCACATATAGAATTATTTCGAAAAGTTGCGAGAAATTGCATAATATAGAAATAAACCTATATTGAATAGGGGTCGCCTCCCCCTTTTTCAAGATTGGACATATACGGGCTGTTTTCCATATCTCAGGAAACGTAGATGTTTTCAGTGAAAGGTTGAAGATATGAAGAAGAAGGCTTAATAAGTGGGTGGATACTATCATTTACAAGAACACTTCGTATATGGGCAGGTACAATAATTGATTTGTTTTACAATTTCTGAGTGGCCTTATTAATATCCATCCCGTTATTATGATGTATATTTACACCTGGAAAATTGTATGGAAAGTTATCGACCAATCCACACATGAAGTTATCCAATATGATATATACACTTTTAAAATAGCTCGCAACGACGTCAACGATTTGCTGAGTTTTGGAATGAGAGTTTTTGTCATCCTTTCTAATACCGGGAATATTAGAATTGGATTTTTTATTCTTGATAGGATTCTAAAAAGTACCTGGATTTTCGTGTATATTGCTTTCACTCTCAACAATGAAGTTTTTATTGACTTCATTAATTGGCAGTTCTACTTCAGCTTTTAGCGAAATGAATTGTTCTCGTTAAAAACATTGTATTTTTTTAGTTTTGGTAGGCTCTCTCTTTTTAGAACATTTTTTATCATACTCGATGTGAACCAGTGCAGATATCGAAAATGTTCCAGAGAGTATTGTTGAAATTATGGCATGCAGTGACATCTGTTTGTTCTAAAACACGGAACCAATCTTCAATGGCAACAAGTTGATACATCACAGGAAAATAGTCATTTCTGAAGTTATGATTTTTTGTTATGTGACAAGAATGAGAGAAGTTGTTAAAACGATTACGATTATGTGGGGTTATTAAATCTAGATGTATGGAAGGGTGATGTTTGTCTTCATTTACCAGTGGCTCCAAAAATTGCAACACTACACTAGTCTGTACTACTTCGATACAGTTGATCACTATGATGAAAGGCGGTGTAGAAGAGATTTATTGAACGAAAATACGAGTACTTAATGAAGAATTTTATTTGATTCGCTAATATTGCCATAGTAGTTTCGACAACAGCTGCTTGAATATTGACACTTTTATTCAAGTGTGGAAAAAATCTCCGACATCCACATTCCGGCATTTTTTTTACATTCAATTTGAGGAACATAACAATCGATTCATCACAAGAATTACTTATCCAACTCTTGATTGAGAACGAGTGATGAGTAGGAAAGTATATGTCCAAACTGCATTTTCAATAAATGATCGCTCCAACCATTTTTGTGCAGAATTCATCTCAACGAAAATATTTTACCATTCAGAAACTTCTGGTGTACCTTTATTCATCACATATCTCAACAAAGTTGAACTAAGCTCAGCGAAACAATCGTGTCAATTTTTCCTATCAATGCACCAATCCACAGGGCGCTCTGTCATGAATTTGAAAAAGGTTGAATACATTCAAAATTATTCCGTATTGAAAATTATTCTTGATCACAATCAAACTAAATTATCTTCAAATTGAAGGATTCACATTTTGGATTTGCAACCGAGATAATTTCATGCAAGGAAACGGTCGTAACGTGAATTCAAATGAATAATTCAACATTATTTGTATTTTTCTCGTCCTGGCATATTTTTTAGAATGCAGAAAAATCGGCGGAGTTTTCAGAATGAAGTTATTTCTGTTAAAATGTCTATGCTGGGTTGACAATGCAAAGCTGCTGATTGATTCGTGTGAAGTTTTGCGATCCAAAATATTTTTATCAGTATGAATCTGATTCAGGTAAGACTCAATAGATCAAATGAGTTTTGTAGTTACACCATTCTCATTGGTGTTGAGAAGCACAATAATAATAATGAATTCTGCACTTGAAAAGAATTTAAGTTATTTATATCAGATTTCAAACTTTGTATTTGTGCAATACACGTAGTATATTTATCTTTCAACGAACATCTATGACGCACTTATCTGATCTTCATCAACTCCTTGAGGTTGAGATGGTGAAAGTAGAGGTTTTCATATCACATGCTCAACAATATGTGATAGATCAGGGTCGATAATTTTCAAAACAAAAAACCGAAAAAAAAATTACAGGGGGATGAAACACGTTAGAAAAAGAGGGAAATATAATAAGACTGAAAGAAAAATTGAATTAATGGCGATCTGAGTTCGGAAAGTGGGAGGGAGTGAGTTTTTAAGGATAAAAATGGTTTCTCTTGATTTCCGGCAAAATACCTATGGAAAAAAGTTAAATGACAAAGTTGTAGCTAATAAAAAGTTCTGCATTTTTTGTATCTACAACTTTCCCATATAACCGCAAAATTCATGTGAAAAATTCAAATAACCAAGTTTTTGTTTTTTTTATTTTCTTGAAAATTTTTTTTCACGAAATTGGTGGAAACTTACTTTTTTATGTCCCAAATTCACTGTGATTCATTTGATTTGAAATATTTTTTCACTTCAATATCAAAAAAGCACCCTGATTTTCAATCGAAAATTCAATCGAGAAAATGTAAAAACTATACATTACCATGATAAATGGATTCATAAAATGCAAAAGATGGAAAAAATTTTGAATTCAAATTGTTTTTAACATTATGTACAATTTCATCAAGAAAATATAATTGCTGCAATTTTATTCGGTTGAAAAGTTCATTAAATGAATTCTAATTGCATTCATGTCATAGAAAATCTCATAAAAAATAAATATATATGTAAATCGTATTATTGAACTTAGATACTTCAATCTGATCACGTTATTAATTATAATATTCTTAAAAACGTCATTCTTGTTATTTATGAATACCTAATTTAAAATTTCGATCACTTATCCATTAGTTTTTGTCTCTTTGATGTCATCTCTTCATTGTTAGATTCGACAAACATTTCCAATTCTAGGTGATTTTCGAAATCTTCAGTACCATCACCTTCTTCGTTTCCAATAGCTTCCAAGATAGTTTTAAGCAATACTTTCGAAATTAATTTCTTTTCTGTAAATTTGGCCACAATGCCACGTTGATGTTGCTTCCAGCCCCAATCTGTTGCTGTCAGTTCGTTACCCAACGAAGTTTCAAGCTGATAATATGCCTGGTAACAATGTTGTTCTGCTGTTCCTTTTTTGGGTGGGACGTTTGCCAAAATGAAAGATGATTTAAGTTTTGCCTATTGATATTTTTTAAATCTTTATTGATTACGTGATTTTATAATTTTAATATTAAGTTTCACAAAGGATTTGAAGCTTTCGACAGCTGGTCGTACTGTCATCATCTGTCACTTCTCAAACTGAACTTGTTATCCTGTCGTCTGTCTCTTTATACGGTTTGATCGTCTTAACTCAGGAATTCAGGTAGATTTGCCTGTTTTTGTATTGCGTCAGGTACAATTCTTTGTGTTGGATGTTCTCTAGGTATATGTATATGTATCGATTTGTTCAAT
>WOGN01006612.1:0-12338 GCA_015342105.1 Leptinotarsa texana | reverse complement strand
ACACACTATATGTTGCTAGGGGAACCTGGGGGAATGAATTCTAATTTTAGGATGTAATTATAAATGTTACTGAGGTTGTTAATCTCAGTCTTTTTATTCATGTTGTTGGTATTCCTTTTGATAAAGAACATTTCTTCAAACAACCGTTTTTTGTAAGTTGCGTTAATTATAATTCCGAGTTTGGTTGGTTGGTTCATTTGAAAAGCCCAGGAAAAAATACGGAGACAGAATGGACCAGGAAATTAAAGAAAATTTTATAAATGAGGTATTTATGGGGAAAGTTAGACATTGTGTCCTTTTTAATAAAAATTAATAATTTGAAGATAAACATGAACTCGGGGAAATCTACACGTCTAATTTCCTCCGAAACGAATATTTGTCAAACAAGTGCTTGGAGACATCTCAAAAAAGCGACTTAAAATGTTAATAACTAATACCTCTTAGTTATTAACTATCAGAGAAAAAATTACACAAAATTATGCATTCAAATTGCATTTGCCTCTGTAATAGCGGGATAGCCCGGGGCTAAAGTCTTTCCAGTAGAAGTGTTAACTGCCACACTATCATTACCTGATAATCTTCAAACGTAAATTAGGTTGTTTGTATGCTTAAAATACTTACAACTTCCAGGCATGAATTATCAATTATCACCACACGAATGGCTTTTCTTATTCGTATGTATATTCTGAGTACTATTACTTCATTCTTTTCACTTCTACTTTCGTTGATAATTGAATTTAACGACGGCTAATCTGTCATTTTGAATCCTTATTTTACTCGAAGCTTCATTAATTTCATTCAAGGCATTTTTGTCTTGTTTGAATCAGACACGACATTTAATGAATTTTTGATAATGGTTGTGTTTTATTCAATCTGACTCAGAAATGTCCTAGGAAAAATATAATATATGATTAATTCATAATGTTAGGTTGTTTCGAAAATTCCTTTTTATGAATCTACTTTGAACTATAATATATCAGTGAATATTTTCCCGATTCAATCTATCTCTGAATACTTATTTGCAAAACTGTGATAATCCCCTTTAATTGGAGGAGAAAATTGGACGATCTAACGCCACTTTCCCTCAATGGTGAGGTCATTCAATTTGGAATGGAGGTGAAATATATTGGCATTGTCCTTGATATTAAAAATCGTTGATAGCAAAGCGAATGGTCTATAGTTATTTGGAAGATTTTTCTTGCCTTTTTAATAATAGGCTGAATGCGAGCAATCTTCTAACAAGAAGGAAAAACTCCTTTCTTGTAAGACAGGTTGAGAAGTCTGCAAAATACTCGTGCGAGTTTACTTATGCACTTCCTAAGTACCATGTCGGACGCTTCATCAGCACCAAACGTCTTGTTGATATTGAGCTGTTTCAAAATTTGACAACGTAGGTTGTCGAAAAATAATTTCCGGCATTGTGGATTCTGATTTGGAAATAGTGGGTGGTGCCTTTCCCAGAAAGTCGACTGTGGAGTGGGACGCTAATTGTTCAGCTAGTAGACTTTCTTTTTCTGTAGCTGTTGTTGCAATTGAACCATCCGCTTGTGTTAGTATTGAAATAGTGGATTTTGTGAAGTTTTGAATAACATCTTCAGCTACCCACCAGAAGGATCTAGACCTGTTGGGATTGGCAAGCGAATTTCTCCTGGAAAAGTCCTCAAGGGGTTGAGGGGTTGAAACTGTAAATGAAGACAACATATTCAAAAAAACGGAAAAGGTTGATAACGAAGTCCCAAATTCATTCAAGGAACTAAAAAAATACTAACAATCATAAGGTAAATCAGATCATTCCATTTGGAACGGATGTGAAATATATTGGCATTGTCCTTGATAAAAAAACTCACCTGGAACGCTCACTTGGAAAAAGTTTTACACAAAGCCAGACTGTCCCTATGGAGATATCAAAGGATTTGTGACTTAGGGTTTAGGTCCCAAACGAATCCATTGGATTTATCTGATGATTGTCGGACCAGTGGTCTCGTATAGTGCAATTGCCTGGTGGTCGAAGGCTTTACAGAAAACGGCCCAGGCAAAGCACTCTGGCTTACAGAGACAGGCTTGTCTAGTCAGCAGCGATGCTATCAGTACCACACCGTCAGCGGCCATGGAGATCCTTCTAGATCTACCTCCTCTCTACATTTCTCTGGAGAGAAAGGCTAGATGGAGTGCATATAGACTTGTGCACATTGCAAATTGCACAAATCAATTTATTGCACAATGTAAGAGACTGTTAGTTGACACTGGAAGTCACAGCATTCTAAAAATGTCCTCTAACTCTGACTCCAACTGTCAACTATGAATTGACTTTTAAAGTACTGTTCCCGAGTAGAGAAGACTGGATCCTCCGGGAGAAGGAAATATTAAGAGCAGATAGTAGCCTTATAAAGTACTGTTCGCGAGTAAAGAAGACTGGATCCTCAAGGAGAAGGGAATATTAAGAGCAGATAGTTGTTAGTTTACAGATAGATCAAAAACTCCTTCAGGTTCTGGTGCAGGTGTTTTCAGTCGCAGACCCAGGACTGAGATGTCAACCTGCCTAGGAACCTATGCGATTAAATTTTGGCAGAGCCGTACTCTTATCATCTGACCTAAAAGACCACTCACCATACAAACGAGTCGGGCTCGTTAAGAAGCTAGGTTCATTTGGTCAAGTGTGAATAGGTGTGACCCCACAATAAACACTTGCGACACTCACTTTGGACCTAACCTAACCTAATACTTTTTCAGTTGATTCCGAATAAGGGTCATTTGAATCAGTGCATTTTCACCAACGTAACATAAGTCTATTAATTCCATTAACATAAAATTATGTGTTCGGGTAAGAGTACAGAAGTTCTCAAAAATATGGAAGTTTATTGGCAACAGTACTGGGAAGTACTGGGTGTGGCAGAACTTCAGATGTTCAGTAAGTTCTATTTTCGGACGTTTATTTGAGAAACGTGCAGACGAGCGATGTCGTGGAGCAAAATTGGAACTTTTCTGTTGACCAGTGTCGGCTACAGCTGACGCAATTTTTGGTACATTTCGACGATTTCCTCACAAAAAGACTCAGCAGTGATGGTTTGGCCTGGTTAAAAAAGGTATAGTGAATAACACCAGCCGCTGACTCCAATACAGTAACCGTGGTCTTTTTTGCCTTTAGAAAGTGCCTGGGTGACTCATCGGTGTCCAATCACTGTCCTGAATATCTTCTGTCGTAGAGGCTCCACTTTCCATCACACGTGACAATCCGATTAAAAAAAGAAGAATAGGCGTCGAAACACTTCAATTTATGTCGATCGTTCAAATCGGAGGGCACTCGCTTTTCTAGCTTTTTGACCTTTCCAATACTTTTTGAACAACCATAAATTGCATGGGAGTTCACGCCTAGTTCTTCCGCTATCCCACCCCATTGTTTGTGATGGGTCAATCAATCAGTATATACCACGCCACAATAGACTTTGGAGCAGAGATATGGAGCTACAGAAACACATGACATTCAAACGTACAAAACTTTTGAAACAGTATTTCAGTTGTCTTCGAAACATAGACAGCTGTGATTAGCCACGTGTCCTGTATAGGATATGTCGATATCTTCTTGATCCACGAATGACACCCATGTAACTGTATAATTGTTTGGAGAGATTTCCAAAAGAATGCAGAACATCAATACATCAAAGTATAATCATTGTTCAAATAATAAAATGTTTAATTATCGTCCAAGCTGTTGTCTGTTGCCTGCGATTTCATTAGGTTACTTCGGATGGAAATACATTTTACAGAAAAATATTTCTTGTCAATACCTGGTATTTCGCTCATCGAAAGAAAACATCATCCTACCAAAACTAAAATACATTGAAGTTTTAATGAAAACTGAATAGGAAAAAATATCTAAGACTGTGTTGTATTTTCCTGATCTGCTTGAACACTGATTTTTTTATGGTTCTCTGAGATTTTTCCGATTCTGTCTGTAACCCTGAGGATATACGGTAGAAATACATGTGAAACCGTTTGAGTTTCCTCCCTATTTTGACTTGTGGAAGTCTTAAGTTTCATGACATCGTTGATCTCTGTTACACTGTATCCATTCGATCTTGAAGCCACTTGAAGATGCTTCAATTCTTCTTGTAGGTATTCCAGTTCATATATTCTACGTTCTACGGGCAGGGTGTTGATAATTCCTCGTTTTTGACTTGGATGCTAGTTCGAAAGTGCATGCAGATATCTATTCGTATGTGTCGGTTTTCGGTACACTTTATGTATCAGTCATGTGCCACGAAAGGCGTGGCTAGCTCGCAGTCCTGATATGAATCATCTAGATTTATATTCATGGGGTCATCTCAAGAGTCTTATTCATAAAGCTCCTGTACTGAATGTGAATGACTTGAGGAATCGAATAATTGACAATTGCAATGCCAAAAAGAATACACCATTTATTTTTGCATGTGTCAGACAATCATTGGCAAATCGATTGCAGTCGTATGTTTTTGTCAGAAAGTGGACATTTTGGACACTTTAAAGTCGAAATTGTTCATTATTGACTTTTGGTTTTTATTTTATGTTGTCATGGATAGTTTTTAAAAGTGATTTTTTTTTCTCGAAAACAAAGCTCAATATGAATGAAACACAAGCAATGGAAAAGTTATATTTTTAGTTGGTAAATCTCGGAAAACTACAAAAAAATTCAGTGGCGTCCTTTTTTTCAATATTATTGGCTGTGGTGTCTGCTGTGTCGCCACTGGACCTAATAATTCCAATCTAGTTCGGGATAAATAAGCACCTTATTACTTCAAATAACTATAACAAATTTCAAAGAAATCGGTGAAAGGATATTTATGATATTTTATAAACAGTTTTTTTTTTACTTCAACGCCCTCTATCTCAATAACGAAGCAACACCGGATATATGTTCATGAAAACATTTTTTTAAACGACTTATCGAATCACCCCGTGGAGTTTCGTACCGTAGGTAGGAAACACCCAGTATATTTAAAAGCAAATAATGAGGTGAAATAAGTGAAAAATATTCATTTCAGAAGCTCTAGACGAAAATAAATTTCAGCAAAGCTCCTTCGAATAAAAATATTCAATAAATTACCATGCTATATAAAGTACAGCTAAACAATCATGAAGAATAACTGAAAATATATAAAATTGTTGTGTTGTATCCCACTTTCGTGGTGAATATTCGAATAATTCCTGTAACTGTGTGTATTTTTATTTCAGATATGAGGTTCAGTGTGATAACCATTCTTATATAAGGTCTTCCAACAGGGCCTTCTAAACTTTAACAATTGTTAACGGCCATCTTTTGGAAGCTACATTTGTCAAATTATTTCTAATTTATTTGGTCTGTTTTGGCAAATCACCATGGACGGATAAGGCATTCAACAACACATGCAAATAATAAAACTGTTTTATCACAATCAGTGTTCTGTTCTATCAACGTAACGCTCGCTTCGCCCATTTCACAGTAGCCATAATCGTCCTTTCCAAAGGACTACTCGCAATGTGGTGGATAAATTTGAGTGTACTGATTCAGTGAAAGATCGACTAATCCCAGTACGTCGACAAAATGCATCGTCGCTGTCTATGAGAGTGTGTAGGAGAATCCACGGCGATCGATTTCGCGTCGCTCAGTTCTCAACTTAATTTTGCATCGTGACTTGGGCCTGCACCCGTACAAAATTCAACTGAACCAGGAACTGAAGGTAAACAACCACAGACAATGACATGTGTTCGCTGAATGAATTCTGGAGCAGTTGGTAACTGGCCCTAATTTTTATCGGTAAATCATCTTCAGCGATGAGGACCATTCCTAAATAAATCGGCAAGTGAACAAACAAACTTGCTGAATTTGGGACGATATCAATCCAAATGAGATCCAAGAGCATCCAATGAATCCCAAAAAAGTCATTGCTGGATGTAGATTTTGGGCTGGCGGCCATCGGCGACAATAGATTAAAAAGCGGACATATGAATTTGCAGGTAGTGATTCCACATGACAATTACCGAAAAAGAAATCAGGATAATCATCATTTAGCAAACAAAGTCCACATCGGATCAAAAAACTTTAGGCATATAAATAGCTAACCCTTGTCTTTAGATTCAGTATCAATTTGCTTCTCCTGAAGATGCTAACCTTGTTAGCGAAACGCGCGTCGAGTGCAAAAATATCAGTTTGGTATTAGAGTAATTGATCTCTAGAAAAAGTTTTCGAAAATCGGTTTGCAAAACCACTTACTACCTCACCTAACCCCACGAACACACGGCACCGATAATAAAATATTGTGAAACGGACAAAAAATTAGTATTCAGCCAGTCCAGCTAGCCGAACCTTTATTCCTCAACTACATTTGATAGCACGTTTACTAACTATCTGGGCGACTAGGGCCTCAGGCAAGAAATGTTTATGCCGTTCCAATTGGGAATGGATAGACTATACGTTATAATGATGAAACAAATTAGTTGAATGAAAATTCCATGCTTTTAATAACAACTAAAAAAAATACACGACTGAATTTGAAAAAAAATGCAATTTATGCTTAGAATGTCTCCCTTCCGCTCTAACGCATTACCTGCAGCATCGAATCTAGCTTCTAAGGAGATTTTTAAATGATAGCACATCATTTCGTATTTTTTGAACTACATGATGAATTTGTTCCTGTTCCCCATCACATTGTCGTTACTGAACAAACTCTTTTATGTAGCCCTAAAAAAATCAAGAAGGTTTAAATCCGGGGACTTCGATGGCCAAGAGATCTTCTACCTCTTCCTATCAATTTTCTTTGATAGATAACTGAAACCACATATTTCCACATATTTCTAGCTAGGCTGACAGATCGTTTTGCAAAAATCGTAATAACTGTTGCCGTCCATGAATTAATACTAGACACGTACCGCTCATCTTTTGATTTTAGCCCAGTAGATTTCAACGTTGTTGTAGAAGACCCCTGCTTATTTTTGTGTTTTCACAGGGGTGGGTGATCTCTACGGATTCATGTGGTTTTTTGCTGAACGGGTTCCAACTCGGTGACAGAGTTGTAAGCACCACGTTCAGTATTGAGAACTAAATTAAAGTCATCGACCGCTCGAGCTGCTGCCTTGAAAAGAAATGAAGAAGTCCTGATTTCACATCCAGTACCATTCTTTCATGTAAACCCGCCAAACTAAATTATTTTCATAATTGTATCTGCTGGTTTCACCAATTTAGAGTGAGTATGTGTTTCATTGTCATTATATTCTCGATTACACGAAATACATGGAAACTAAAACATTGTTCTGTGCCAAAGGTTGCACAATACATAAATAATGGATCAATTACGTTCCGATAAACATACAATACTTGTCGGCAGTTGATAAATGTATTTTTGTTGTTTTAGTCAGCCGTTAGAAACATGTTCGACAGCAACTGCCACAGACTAATTACTTCATAACTGCTGCCATGTTGAATCTCTTTGAACGAGTTTACGAATGCACGTTAGATAATGGGTGAAGAGACTTATAAATTGTTGAGTTTGAGTCTATTTCTTATTTCACTGTGAGGTTGTCACTGTTATTTCACTGCGACTACTGTACCCCATCATGGGGTACAGAATACACTAATATTCGAGTAAACATGCAGTTGGCTTCTGGAAGAAGGTCAAAGACGGCTAAGTTAGAGGAACTAATGCATCTACAACTACAACAAGGTAATACCAGTCTAACCTAGAACCACAGTCAGTGCATAATACACCAATATACGATTACTGCGGGTACGCATGCAGTTGGTTCCTGGAAGAAGGTCTAAACATATACAAATCGATCAAAGAAGGCTAAGTTAGAGGAACTGAGACATCTACAACTACAACGAGGGAATCCCAGAGTAACCTGGAACCACATTAAGTGCAGAATACACTAATACACGAGTATTGCGAATACGCGTGCAGTTGGTTCCTGGAAGAAGGTCTAAACATATTCAAATCGGTCACAGGAGGCTAAGTTAGGGAAACTGAGACATCTACAACTACAACGAGGTAATCCCAAACTAACCTGGAACCTCAGTCAGTGCATAATACGCTAATATACGAGTACTGCGGGTACGCATGCAGTTGGTTCCTGGAAAAAGGTGTAAACGTATTCAAATCGGTCACAGAAGGCTAAGTTACAGGAACTAGTGCATCTACAACTACAACGAGGTAATCCCAGACTAACCTGGAACCACAGTCAGTGCATAATACACCAATATACGAGTACTGCGGTACGCATGCAACGTGTATTCGTTGGTTCCTGGAAGAAGGTCTAAACATATTCAACTTGATCAAAGAAGGCTAAGTTAGACGAACTATGACATCTACAGCTACAACGAGGTAATCACAGAATAACCTAGAATCACATCAAGTGCAGAATACACTAATATACGAGTTCTGCGGGTATGCATGCAAGTTGGTTCCTGGATGAAGGTCCGAACATATTAAAATCGGCCACAGAAGGCTAAGTTAGAGAAACTAAGACATCTACAACTACAGAGAGTTATTCCCAGGCTAACCTGTAACCACATTCAGTGCAGAATACACTAATATACGAGTACTGCGGGTACGCATGCAGATGATTCCTGGAAGAAGGTCTAAACATATTCAAATCGGCCACAGAAGGCTAAGTTAGAGGAACTAAGACATCTACGACTGCAACGAGGTGAACCCAGACTAACCTGGAACCACATTCAGTGCTACCAATATTCTGGTAGCATTGATGCTAGCCAAACGTAAACTACGGTAAGACAATAGGCTCAAACCAGAAATTATGTATTAGCTATACTCAATGCTTGCCAAAGATGGAAAAATCAATTTGGCAGGGTGCATAGACTTGCTTGTTTGGGAATAACGGAAGCAATGAAAACCATACTAACATCAGCACTGGAGACACTCCTGAATCTATTCCATTAGACATCCTATAATAACGGGGAAAGCAAAAGTGGGATAAATTCAGATTGGAAAATTAATCCAGCTATTAACTATTGATGAAAAGAACATAATCCAAGCTAGTAGGCCATAGACCTGAAGTACTTTAGGTTCCATTCGACTACGACTCTGATTTTGTTCCAGGGTGGTCCCAAAAGCACCCGGATTGACCAAGAGATGGCGGTAGTTATTTAAAAAATATCATGGTATTAGAAGTACACAATCTATAAATCGTTTGTTTCAAGTTTGAAGACGCTGCGTTGTTTGGTATTTGTTTGGCATCCATCACTAGCGAACGTTTTCGGTGAATTTGTGAAAATGGAGAAAACTGGCCGTCGTTATGTGGTACAATACTTTTATTTGAAAGGCCTCGGCCCAACCAATATAAAAGCTGAATTGTTCAATAACAGTATTGAACTGATTGAACGTCGCTCAGAAAAGTGTATAGAGATACAAGGAGATGAAGTTGAAAAATAAATACATTGTTTTCCTGATTTATCAAGATATTTTTTTTGATACCCAGTCCTCTTAATAATTTTGCGTTGGTCCTACGATTGGTTTTCTCAGATCATTTCAACTCCGAATTCAAGGTTTTAGTTTCAGAAACATCAATTAAAAAATAATTTCATAACCATCAGACGAAAACATATATTCATATATTGAGAATTATTTATTGATAATGAATAATTTAATTTTTATTGTCTTCAGTGGTACGTTGGTTCGGGGAAGTTACTTTTTCATAAAAAACAAGTTCAACAGGAATAATTGGAATGTCAATATTTATGAAAGTAATGGAAATTTCTAGATTTGGTGACAAACAACGTCTACAAATATTGTTTAATTTCCCACTGACCTCGCAAAGTCGCAAACACTAAAAATACCGCCAAAAATTCTCCACCAAAACAGTAATAATTCAAATTAACTTACGCTAAATATCAAACCAGGAAAACCAGGTGACCTAATCCACTTTGATCAGAGAAAATCCTAGCTAGGCTGTTTTCTTATCACCGATATTCGACCAACTAATAAGTGTACACACTATCAAAATCCAAAATATATGCAACTTCCACAAACGCGGTCACAATTCAAACTGAGTGGCATGCTTAAAAAGTTTACAACACTATGAAATGACAGTGGCGGACAAGTCAGAATGCGGAAACGTTAAAAAAACAGGCGAAATTTTATAATTTTTCAACATTTGTTTGGAGGTGGTTGACAATGCTTCGTGGTGTATTTCATCTGTTCGGACTTCCATTCTCTAATATAATATAAATTGATCTGACAACCATGAAAAAATTAAAAAAAATAACCACAGCAACAATACAAATAAAAATTGAAATAATCACAAAAACTGAAAATTAAAAAATTAAAAATATTAAAAATAAAAAATAGAAATTAAAAGATTTCAAACCAACTTAGGTCACGACGTTTCGATTGTTAGTATCCACAAATGTCTTCGGGCAGTTTTCAGCTTTTATTAATATTTAAATTTTTATTTGTTTGGTTGTTGCTTGTATGTTATTTCTTTGTAATTTCAGTTTTTTGTTTAATAAAATTGTTATTTTCGGTTAATCTTTTTCAATTTTTCGGGGTTGTCTAATCAATTTATATTATATCAGACAATGGAAGTCCGAACTGATGAAATTTTTCAACATGACAGTCTATTACATCAGTCTTATCGGTAAATATTCGTTTTGAGGGCACCCGACGATATTGAAAAAATTTTTTTGAGTGTATCTACGTATTTTGATGCGTTGATTACGAATCGGAAAGAATAAACCGGCGCTCTCCCTTATTTATAAAGTTACGGCCCTTCAAAGAAAAGGGCAACTTTTCAGCCTTCATTTTCACAAGATAAACTATTTAAAAACACAAGCATTAATTCACTCGGTCACCTTTACACCTTATTCCTTCTTTAATTGACACTTTTCAAATCAACTATCAACATTATTCTTATATAGGTTAGTTACTAGTGGCATTTCAGAAAAAAACGGTTGGTATTTGCCGCCGCCTACTATTTCAATTCGTAGAATTTGGATTTTTAGTTTGACGTTAGTGATTAGAAAAACACAAGATGGATTTTAACGAAATAAATAATTTAGTGAAATTAAGAGAAAATTATAATTTCAAAAGTTGCATATAACTCATACTAACTATATAAGATTATTTTGCGGAATATACGCTGCTGTAAGTTTACTTGTTAAATCCATATTATCTTGATACACCACCAAAAACCAATTTACGATCTATAGCAGGGGTCTCCAAACTACGGCCCGCGGGCCAAATCCGCCACTGTCATCAATCCGGCCCGCGACAGCCAATGATTTACTGTCATCAATCTGGCCCGCGAGAGCCAATGATTACCTAATTGTTGTTACTATTGCTGTGATAAGTTGAAGAAGAAAACACAGAATGATAATTACTTAGTTTAATTTACTTGCAAGGTAAAGCTTAACGACAGAAATAATGGCAAAGAAAACTTAACTTAAGTATCTGAGTTTAAGCATATTAATAACTAACAAATAATTGAAATGAATCGCAGTAAAACAAAAACACTAATGAGATTTATGTAATTGTGATTTTCAACCGACAATCCTTTGTAGTTGTGGATAAATTTTACTTGTACCAATTATCAAAAGAGATTCAAGATGCTCATCGGTTAATTGAGATCAGTAAACATTCTTTGTGTACTTCATCTTGGAAAACGTTTTCTCACACAAGTAAGTAGTACCAAAAACATAAAACAACTCACGAGCAAATTAATGCAAATTATCAAATTGTTCCAGTGGAAGACTCTTATAAAATTCCAACAGAATCAAAAGGATTTTGAAAAATCTTACTTTCATTCGCAATGACATCAAAATCTGAAAAACGAGTATCAAAATTTATCTTCAAAGTTTCGATTGCAAAATTGACGGGAAATTCAGTCTCTGTAGTGTGGCTCAATATTTCACATGTTTCAAAATGTGTGAAACAATTTTTACGTAATTGCCATTGAAATCGTATTATTTTCTGCCTGAAGGTCTATAAGGTGTATAAATCAGGGAAAAGCTGATTTTCTCCTTGCAATCTCAAATTTAGTTCATTCATATGATTTGACAAATCGACATAGAAGGCTAACTTCCATATCCATTCACTATTCGTCGTTTAAGGTAAAAAATCTCGAAAAAATTGGTTTCTCGCGATTTTCAGGAAAAAGATTCATTTTATCATAAAATAACCTTGGGTAAAAATTGTAGATCATAAAATTCTCTTCAAAAAATGTATCAATATTTTTTTTCTTAGATCCACCCTTTCTGAGAGACGACGATTCAAAAAGTTGTAAAAGTTGTAATCGTCATTATATCGAGTGGTCCAACGAAAAGTATGCACCTTGTTTTTCTCCTTTTTTGTAACTTAACGCAAAAATGCTCGGAC
>WOGN01006611.1:0-12339 GCA_015342105.1 Leptinotarsa texana | reverse complement strand
CTGAACCAAGTTGCAGATGCTCTTTTGACGATTTACGAGCAGTTACCACAACAAATAATTAGAAATTTGGTGGAAAGCATGCCTCATCGTTGTGCCGAACTTCTTAGAGCCAGGGGTGGACGTACTCACTATTAATATACTTTTTTTTTCTGAAATAAATTTTATTTGTTTATGACACACATTTGTATTTATTTTCAATGGTATCACCACCAAACAGCATTTTGAAAACAATATAAGTTAAGTTAAAAATACATATTTTTTTACTTATTGCATTTTAAGGACTTCTCTCTCTATATCCATTTTGAGTAGTTTATATATTTTCGACTCATCCTACAAAAATATGTTTCTACAGTTTTAATAACTGATTTATAAATTGAAGGAAAAAATATAAGGCACGTAGGTAATGAAGCCATATAATGGTGAAGTGATAAACTCAGAAAAATCATTATTACAGCCATAAATTACATAGCTTTAGATTCTTTTAACGAGCATTTTAATTGTACAATTATTAAAGATGACTATACTTACGTATGTATATGTATGACTGTAACATGACTTTAATACATATATTAGCTCTTAATTCACCCGTAATTGGTGAGAGGTCTTTAGATGTTATCGACTGCAGATCTGTTTCACAACTCTGTTAGTTTGGATAATTATACCACATATAATAAAGGATGTTGGTCGTTAAGGACTGAAATGAATAAATTAACAATATTCACGTTTTTATGATGCCATGCAAAGGGTTGAAGTAATCCAATAATATTTACTTTTGTACCGTTTCCTTCCTCGTTTTTTGATCCAGAGAAAGAAAGCGATACCTGTGCATGATACAACAATATCATGTCCAAGAAACATTACATAACATTAGGAGTTCCTCAGGGATCAATATTTGGACCATCACTTTTTTGTGACATTCGGTAAAGATATCCCGCAATATATTGATAATTATTATATAACTAAATTTGAAGGTGATACCACATACTAAGAAGGGTACAAAGAGGTGCCAACGTAATCATTTAATATTGAATACCTCTAATACTGTCTCTGTGAAATTTCAAAATAGGTAAAAAGATATCTCAGGGGAAATTGAAATTACTGATGAAATAACGTCACGCGATGTAACATTTCTAGGAACTGTTTCAGATTTATCTCTCAATTGGAATCTACATATTGATAGTATCTGCAAGAAATTTAATTAAGCTTTTTTTGCAATGGCCGACCAGGGTCGATAATTTTTGAAACCAAAAAGAATAACAGTTGGATGAAAAATCCATCATAAAAGAAGAGGAATATGATGAAAATGAAAGGAAAAATAAATTACGGGCGATCTAACATTAAAATGGTCTTCACATACTTGAAGAGCTTTGCTGTTTGTTCGACGATTACGATCATCTTCAGGTACTCTTATAAATATTTCATTGGGTGATTTAATGAAATATTTGTAATATCTTTTGTGTTCCATTGCCTTATTAGATTTATAAACTCAACAACACACAAACAAAGCTGGATCAAGGTTAAACACAAATCACTAAACTCTACAACTCAATAATACCAATACATTAAAAAAAACAGGACCTCATCATGATATACACAAAAGCGTTTCGCTGCAGATGCCTAAATAAGTAGACTTAAACGGCAGTCACAGCCTGTACCTTATGCGTGCGCCTGGATTAATACAGTATGACGTCATGACAGTTCCCGCCTTTAAACGCTTGTTTGAATTGGTTTTTCAACGACATGATGGTAAACGACCAGATGGTATATCTCTCATACTATGGAAATACGGTAAACCTGTGGTATGGAACTTCACTTGCGTTGACACGGTCGCGGCTTCCCATCTAGCCGGAAGTTTGAAATCTGTTGGAACTGCAGCATTGTCTGGTGAGAAATTGAAAAGAAGAAAATACCAAAATCTTTGTAACAACTATCTGTTCCATCCAGTAGCGGTTGAAACTTTTGGTGTTTATGGCCCGGAGTCTCTGTTAATCGTTGATGAACTCGAAAGGAGAATAGGCCAAGCAACGATAGATCACCGTTCTACCTTTTTTTTGATAGAACGAATTAGTATTGCTATTCAACGTGGCAACGCTGCTTCAGTCTTTGGAACTATTACTTCTTCACATAATTTTGATGAAATCATGCATTGCCGTAATTTCAGTACGGAACTGAAATATCTTCGAAACAGGCCGAGATATGTGGATATTTATCAGTTTCCTATCAAGGTTAATTCACAAGTGATTGATTCACCTTTCAGTTGTTCGTTTCAGTTGAAGAGCTTCATGAAGCAAGAGCCGAATCGATCCCTCTACGAAACCCTTTTTCACTTGGAAGGATCGATCGCAGCTTGAGAAATGGAAGATTCTGTGAAACATGTTTCTTCCTTACGAATTAGTAGAAAGTTGTCCTGAAAATCTAGAGAAGAAAATTGGATTGGATAATTTTGGAAACATTTGCTAGATGAATAGCATTTTACAAGTGTTGTTCATGACGAAGAATTTCAAGAACAAGGTTTTAATGATGAACGAGAACGGGAATGTTTCCTAGTTATTCATCAAACTCAAACACCTGTTCATGCAGCTGCAGTTTCGTAAGAATGTATCATCCAACCGATTTCCTGGAGTCTTTGAAGTCCACTAAACACTCGTTAGAACAACAAGAAGATTGTTCCGAATTCTTGGGGTTCTTGTTGAATACTCTTCGTGAGCATAACAATATCAAAATCAATACTCATGACCGCTCTGGATTGAATGATTCCTTACAGTCCATCTCGTTTTGAGTTTGTAAATCTTTTGCTGGAAAAATCCTCTGTTGTTTACTTTATAGTGAATGTTTAAAAGGTAGCGAAAACTTATGTGAATTTCTGAAACTTCATCTAGCTTTTCCTGATATGACTAATAACCAATCCCTACAAAGCTTATTGTTGAATTACCTGAAAATGGAATTTTTAACAGATGATGATCGACTGTATTGCCAAACATGCGCCATACTAACTGACTGTTATAAGTAAACAAGTATAGCTGAGGCACCAGTCAATCTAATAATAACACTGATGATCTTCAAACATGAGTCAACCTCTAAGGGAAGCACCAATCTCTTCGAAATGGAAGCAAGAAACTCTTTGTAAGATTCGAAATAGATGAACATTCCAATCTAGCAGATCACTATTATAATATTCATGCAGTCATTGTTCACTGTCGTTCTCGCATTGAATTTGATCATTATTACGCCTTGGTCAAAGACGAAACGGATTGGTTTAAGTTTGACGATAGTCGTGTCACAAAGTGTTCTGGCGATCGATGCATAGAATCTATTGGAGCCGCTGGAGACACCCTACATTTTGTTTTATAAGAGAAAGTACATTGGTAGATCAAGATCTTCAGATGATGTGGTGCTGCAGGTTTTTCCGGGTTTTTCTGCAGCTGAAAAAGCAGATGCGCCACTGGAATGAATGAAGTCGCCCCGGAGTGCCAATTAATTTTTATTGTTGTTATTATTTTTATCGTTGTTTTAATTAAACTCTAAACTATACAGAATTTCATAGATTTCTCCTTTCTAAATTATAAAATCTACTGGGGGTTTACCAGAAATTGATGAAGTGATTTTGAAACCATAACAACACAAATTTTAAAAAAATATGCATTTTACATTGAAACGAGTTATACAACACAAAAAACACAAATGATTTTTGAATGAAAATATCAGGTTTCTATTTTTTTTAAAAAGCATTATTATCATGGAATGTATTTAATGCGTGAAATTCTATGAAATAATTATTTTATTTGAAATGAAGAGAAAAATAATTACTTACTTACACTTCCGTACATAGCATATTAAAATCAAAATTAGTCAGAAATTATTGGAAATGTAATAATGAGGAAGTTGAGCGATATATTTCACAACGGTACTGACTGGGTTGAAAAAAACTTTGCAAACTCCATTTAACTTCCCATCAGTGAGTGACAATACTATCCCAATTTTTCGGGTGTTATTTCAATCGAAAATAACCAATCTTCCTAGCGCGATATTAAACTGAATTCAATATTTCATGGGCCCTATTAGGGCGATTTGTACCAGTGACACGTGTCGAACACACTCCAGAAATATTAAACGTGCTGGGAAACACCTGGTAGAGATTTTATTCATAACATTTTTTATAGCGTACTCGTTGGCTACCCCTAAATACATATTAATGGGAAAAGAAGTCGTTGCTCGATAGGGAAAATGTGAGTTAGTTCGGCAGTTACAAATTTTGGGTTATTTTATTACCCTTCATCGACAGTGTCGTATTTTTATATTTTATAAAGCTTAATGTACACAAAAAACAAAAACAGCATAGATACAAAAACTTAATGATAACAAAAAAAAGATAATGATGATAATGACTTTCTGCCATAGAAAAATCGGTTCCTACAAAAAGAAATGAATAATATCAAATATATTCAAGCAATTTTTCTTGCATTTTACCGGCCTATATATTATTCTTCCCTGTCACAAAGACAAAATTCAAAAAACTCGTCACTCACAATATCTTTAACTGCAGGATCCATCAAATCTAGTTGCCTTGCAGTGTAGACTGCAAAGGAAATTGTAAGGCGTAGCTAGTTTAGCATTCGATAGAGAGTTTTGATTTTGCAACGGACTGCTTTTTGGAGCCTCGTTTATCATTTATCACGCCCTGAAGTTGCTGGATTCCATCCAGGAAAAAGCCATCTGTCTGACTGGAAACGCGAGCATCACGTGCAACATTGATAGCCTGGAACATCGAAGAAGGGTTGGAGGTTTGTCTCTTTCTTATAGATACTTTCACGGGAAGTTTTCAAGTGACTTGACACATTTGGCCGCGGTGGTAGTGTGTCCGACTCATGATCGGAAGGTCGTGTGTTCGATTCCCACCTCGACCAGATATTTTTCTGGTTGAAGCTGGAATGATTCTACATCCGTGTTAGGAATCACAAGTTGAAAGGTAAGACCTCGTTAGTCCTTAGCTCGCACAAGTTTCTCAACTTCTGAGAGTTGTCGTTCGTAGGGGGGCGTCAGATTTTAAACAGATTTGATTCCACGGTACATATAAAATACGCGACGTTCAACTCAGTACATCTCGAACTTCACTGTTTAAGAACTCTTTCATCTGAAGAACTGAGTTTATGTGGAATAAACTTTCTGAGAACGTTTTTCTAAATGGATTTGATCTCCAGCGATTCAAATTTTATGTGTGCTACTTTCGCACAGGCACCGCCTTGAGGATTTTCCTGTAGTGCTTGTGTTTTTTCCTTAAAAAAATATGCGTAATTAGGAGCAAAAGAAATATAGCTCATTATTTCTGTTACCATAAGAAATATACCGGGTGATCCCTCCAGAATATTCTAAAAAAATCAGTCAATTTGAATTATGTGTTCTTAGGAAAGAAAAATGTTGACTTTTTACTTCTCTGTCTTCATACAAAAAATGTAGGATGATAGTGTTTGGAGTACAAACTGAATGGCAAAAAGTGATTTTTGTGTAATTCAATGTTCATTTATGAAAGTAATTATTTCAAAAGTACTTTTTCTATCGTGTAATTCAATATTCCTATAGAAGTAGTTGTTTCGAAGGTACTTTTCCTTCATGAAATTCAATGTATTTTTGCAGTTTGTATCTGAAAATATCATCTATGCATGATCTACATATCTTTGTTCATTTTTGAACTCTTTGTCCAATTTGCGGTTAATTTTCGTCCACGATACGTCGTTTTTGAGTAAAAAATTGAAACCCTTGTATTGTTCAGGAGATTATGAAATTTTGTTGTACTGAATGAATTCGATCCCATTTCATATTTCTGAATTTTTTCAAAACTCATTGAAGAATTGAATCAAACTCGATCTTACTTCACCTTGGCACTTCATTCCGTTTATTCACAATAAATCTATGTGACTTTGAATTTCTTCATGAACCAGTGTTCCTCCCTATATATGATCTCTGCTTGGGACCACTAGATGTTATGTTGATGGGTCCAAACATGCTCAGCTATTCGTGATATGCTGGTTTCCCCTGGCTGTGTATGTTTTTTTTTTACTCGGCAATGTGGACTTTCTATGGGTATCCGCTAAATGCAATTCTTGGAATCGTAGTTCGCGTTTGGTGGCCTGGTTTTTGTGAGGCTGCTACGAATAGTGTTTCCGGATCTGAAGCAGCCTCATGAAAACCAGGGTAAAAACGCGGACTGCGATTCCAAGAATTGCATTTTGCGGATGCCCTGGGAATGCTACTGAAAGTTTGCATTGCTGAGTACAAGAAACGCCCACAGCGAAGGGAAACCATCATTTCAGGAATAGCATTTTTGGACCCATCGAGTGGTCCCAAGCGAAGATTATAAACAGGGAAGAACACTGGTTTAGGAGGAAATTCAAAGAATCCGCATTCATATTGTCCAACAATGTATTCAGCCAACATATGGAAACCCATAATCAAGCGGAAAATGGTTAACTGCCGCCGAGCGGTCATTTCCCGCTAAACCGATAAAGCCGAAAGAGAAAAGAGGGGATTCGAAGATTTTTTTGAGTCTGATTAAAAAAGATTGAAGAAACGAACAGTACGTAATGGCAAATGGCTATATTATTTTTAGTTCGATTTAAAGCAAAATCCAACTACAGTTACTCGGCTTATATATTGCATAATTGTTATTCTGAAACTTTTTGAAAGAGTCGAGATATATTTATTCATATCTCTGTGAGAAGATGGCGCCCGTCATGACTTTAATTTGTATGACACGCGTTTGATAATCTCCTCATCCAAATTAATTAGGGTTTAGAGCTGACAAAAGATCGGATTACTGATAAAAGTTAATAGGGTGGCTTCCGGTATAAATCTGGGTTGTTGAATAATAAGTGTCCTGGAAAATAAAATGATTCACAAAATGTGATCCGATAAAAATAAGGAATATGTACAACTAAATAGTTTTCTTCATTCAAGTTCAAGAATAAGCAAGAACATTTCTATGATAATGAGTTGATTTAATTCAATAATTAAAAAAATTCTCACTCTTTTGTACTTGAATATTCAACCTCCATTTCAATTCACTTTAAATGACATTTTTATCATTTATTTTATAAAAAAAATAATTAATACAGTTTATTGTATGATATTCACTATAAAGGGTTCTACAAAAACAGCGACACGTGTTTCGCAATACAATAGCTTCCTCAGCCATAACTGAGAGTTACTTCTGAAATACAACCAATTTATACTCCAACTTAGTACCTACTCGTCTACCTAAATAATGAATCTATCTGAAAAGGTCAGGTATGAATTCATAAATAATATCAATAAATTTTTCAAAAGTATACCTATAAATATACCTAACTATTTTCACCTGTACATGAACAGATTCAATAATCGCGAATTATTCAATTCAGTCTGATCGTTCATAAGATTTTGAGAGTTTTTGAATTTGTTCATTTCCATACTCTCCAACAGGTTAAGTTTCAACCCTTTCTTCTGGAAATGGAGGGGTTTGTATTCATGGTTGAACTCATATTCCTCTGAGATTTAATGACTGGCATATGTGAAATTTATTTTTCCATTCTGAAAACTATATTTGTGTCCCTTTATGCGGGCTTTGAACGCTCTTTCAGTTTGACCTATATGAAACATCGGACATGACCCACACGATAATTTATATACTTCTGATTTTTCTGAAACTGAACTTTTATCTTTGTTATTCTTAATGTGCATGCCTAAATTGTTGTTGGTTTACATCTGATTTACACCTTCGCTACCAAAGGTGTGAATACTGCTTTCAAATATGGATTTTCATCAAGTATCGGCCAGTTCTATTCAATTATTTATTTTATAGTTGATAACGTTTTTTTCTGATTTCCAGCAGAAAAAATATATATGTTACAAAATACAAAACAAAATTGTCATTGTTTTCAATAATTTTGATATAACATGACATCAGTGATCAATGATAAACATTTTTTTATTTCAACAAAATAGCAAAACAATTTTTTCTAACTATGAAATTATTATATTTGTTAATGAAGAATTTATTGAAAAATGACGTAAAAAATGCAACAGAGATTAATTGCAATCATTTGTGAATAAGTTTGTATTGTCTACTGACGTGAACTTTGTAGTATATTTAGTATAGCATTGCCCCAGTGCCATGCCGGAAGTCAATATAATGTGAAGGATTATTAAGAATTTGGGTGCCATGGAAAGTAGCTAATCATCTAAAGACTTTGATTCCACGATATTAAAAACACTAACTTATGGGTCCTTGATCCTACACAATATGAAAATGAATTTACTTTATAACAAATTACTTTGGCCTATTTAGAATGTGTTTATCATAATATCACATTTCTCATATTTGTGAAATTTCAAAAATAATTGTTCAGATGATCGGCCGGTACCAGTGGAGGTGGGGCAAATAAGTAACTGAAAGCTGCCAAGCTGTCAATCGAAAGGATGTATTATACAGAGATCACGGAGAACTTCAAAAATCACATCGTTTATATGAATACCATTTTGAGGAAAAAATATTTTCAGTTTCAGAGACTGAAAACGTTGTTATTTTATGCTGTACCATCTATTTTTTTTTCACTTCTCAAAACATGAATGAATGTAGATGTGGTTATTTGAAATCATATGTTGTATTTCGTATGTGATTTTGCAATATTTGATTCTGAACTGAACTGTTATGGATTCAGACAAATAACAAGCTAATAGCAGAACTCAAACTGCTACGCAGTTAGAACTATAATTATGGAACGGGGCTTTAACTCAGGCAGAATTATTGAATCTTACCTTCGATATGGTATTGCTTTTATTCTGCAAGAAAGATCAGATAAATTTAATGGACATAAGTCACTGTTGGACATAAGTCCAAAATAACAACAACTATCCAAAAAGCATACAGTAGGTACACGACAAAATGATATATATCTTTTCCTATAACTACAATATCTTCAACGAAAAATTCATTCATATTTGATAGCGGAAAGATTTATTACAAAAATATTACAAATTATCCTTCATTTTAAAGGAAAGTGAATAGTGCCTTGTGAAAATGGGATACTTCAGGTGTATCGGGAAAAGTGATTAGTTTGCTGGAAACGTTGAAATCGAAATGTAACCAAATGAATCTCGTTTCAATGAAATATTGATTTTCAGAAAATAATATGGGTATACCTAAAGAGTTATTTATATCTGAATATACTGATCAACGGAAACACAGATTTTTTTAAGCAGACACAGATATTCAAATAAGTAACTTCAGAGAAATACTCTGTATATCTTGAATAAATGAATAGAATCTCGCGTGAGTGAACGTGCAAGGACCGATGTAAAAGCTATATTTTATCTCGATTAGCCTGTTATATCAGCCTCAAACAGATCATCTCCTGGGATGACGAGGGTGGTTCATCCCCTTTTGACTTGCGCCCCTCCCTTTTGTTGTTTACCATATTGACGCGTCAAAATAGTTATTGTTATCACATTAGGCCTGAGTGCGCATAAAAATCAAAATAAACAATAGGCTTGTATCTGATTAGAGCTGGTCGTCGTGGGAATCATGTTGATGGAGGTTAAAATTATTATTTATGATTAGACATAGACATAGTGTTACTTTGCCATGTGATGAAGTAGCGAACCGACCCGGCTCCATACGGATGCAATGCTGATTCTAAACATGAATTCACCCACCATTAATTCAAGGGCATGGAAAAACATGGATGAAAAGATCATTTCATTTTATGAACCCATACTTTTCCACCAAGGCACCACCTTCCTTATTGCACATCTATAATTTGAAACAAGCCTACATACAAAATTTGAGCCTCCGAAAATATACCGGTATGGAGAAACAGTGATGAAAAGATAATTTTCATACGAGAACGTACCACTTTTATTCCTAGTTAGAAATTTCGAAAATCCGTTTATATTGCACATCTTCAACATAAAACGAACCTACATACAAAGTTTGAGCTTCCATAAATATAGCGGTACGGAGAAACAGGGATAAAAAGGTAACTTTGTTTTATGAACGCACCTTTTCCCTTTAGCAGATGCCTCAGTTGGAAAATTCAGAAATCCTTTTCCTTCAGAAAAATTCAGAAATTAAACGCGTAGATGTAACTGAACAAATTGATATCATTATCATAATTTTATTGAGAAAAACAAAGATCTCTTCAAGGGATTAGAATGTTTGAAAAGTAATTATAAAATTCAATTAAAAGAGAACGTTTGGTACTCCAGTTGTTCATGCAATATGAAAAATTCCATTACCTTTATATAAGCAATTTAAACAAACTTTAGCTTGCATGTTAATTTTTTGTAAATTCAGTTTTTGTTTCGGTTTCGGTTAATCTTATTAATTTTGTAATTGTTTTCTTTTCAGGGTTTTCAAATCATTTTGTATTAGATTTGACAATGGAAGTCCGAACTGACGAAATACACCACAAAACATTGTCAACCACCTTCAAACAAACTTTAGCCGAACTCGAGAAGGCAAAAATAATAAAAAAGGTAGACGAACCTATTGACTGGGTGAACTCTATTGTAGTTATCAGAAAAAACGATAGTACATTGAGAATTTGCTTATATCCTCGTGATTTGAATTTGGCTATCAAACGTGAATATGTTCAATTACCATTGAGCAAATTACTTAAAAATTATCAGAAACTCAATACTGCAGCAAATTAGATGCCAATAGTGGATTCTGGCAAATTAGTTTGGATGAAGACAGTGCCAAGTTATGTACTTTCGGTACGCCTTTTGGACGTTATTGTTTTCTAAGAATGCATTACGGAATTCGATCTCCTCCTGAAGTGTTTCACAAACGGCTCAAAGATATTTTTGATATAGAAGGTGTTGAAATCTATATAGATGACATTATAGTCTGGGGAAAAATAAAACGGAGCATGATAAACGTTTGAGGCAAGTATTTGAAAAAGCTAGGTTAAACAAAATAACAGACAACAAAAGCAAGTGTAAATTTGCTCTTACGGAAATATCTTTTTTGGGACATATAACAACAAAAGATAGTTATTACCCATGTCTGGATAAAATTGAAGCTATAAAAGATATGCCACAACCTAAAAATAAGAAAGAAGTACAAAGATTCCTAGGAATGGTCACTTATGTTGGCCGATTTATACCAAATTTATCGAATTTAAATTATCCTTCAAAAGATCTTATTAAAAAAGATGTCGTTTTTCGGTGGACAGAAAGGCATACAAAATCGTTTGAAGAATTGAAATAAATTTACTGAAAGACCTGTACTAAAATACTGTGATATAAGTAATGCGGTGGTTCTTTCCTTAGATGCATTAAATGAAGGTCTAGGCTAGGAGCTACCTTATTACAAAACAATCTACCTTGTACATACGCATCTGTAGCCTTATATGAAACTCAGCTAAGATGGGCTCAAATTGAAAAAGAGTTGGCAGCAATTTTGTAAGGTTGTGAAAAATATCACGAATATTTATATGAGCATAGCTTTGTTGTGGAAAGCGATCACGGTCCTTTACTTTGTATTTTCAAAAAACCATTATGTGCCTCTCCTGCTCGACTCCAAAGAATAGTATTACAGCTACAGATGTATGATTTTAAATTAATTTTCACACCTGGTAAAGATTTGTTTGTGGCTGAAGCTTTGTCAAGAGCCTGTGACAAAAATAAAAGACATAATAATTATTTTTTTGACTTTGACATCAATGTAGATTTTTGTGTTATTGATAATGCTTGTCAAATTACAGATGAAAATTTTTTCAGACTTGTTAAGTATACAACTGAGGATTTTGAATCAAAGTTTCTAGATGAATTCATAAAAATGGATGGCCAAGGATACTTTAGAAAATGCCAGAAATAATTAAAGAATATTACAAATTAAGAAACAAAATTGTTGAAAAAATGTTATTTCATTTAAGGAAACTGAAATTATTGTACCAAAAAATTTGAGAAAAGAAATTATTCAGAAAATTCATTTAGTCATATTGTAGTTACAAAATGTGAAAGTAATGCGAAACAATCTTATTATGTCTAATATGTGTAGAGAAATAGAAAATACTGTCCAAAATTGTAAAGTATGTCTCAAACACAGAGTGTCAAATCCAGAAGAATAATTAGTGACGTATGACATTAAAACAATTCCATGGTATAAAATTGGGTTGTATTTGGGAAGTAAAATATATTTACTTGTATTAGATTATTATACCAAATGGGTTGAGGTTATACCATTAGATGAAAACGCTCACTCTCTTACCATTGTTGAAAATTTGAGAAGACTAGACTACACTCAAATGAATGATTTAAAGGGAATATTATCCACAAATCCAGTGGCGTAGTCAGATTTTT
>WOGN01006610.1:0-12339 GCA_015342105.1 Leptinotarsa texana | reverse complement strand
CTCATCTCATTCTCAATAACTATTTATACAAATTGTAAAATAAAAAGTCAGCAATATCATCGTTAAAAAATAAACACACGAAGTGGGTCCATCGGCAGGAACACTCTCAGCGCTATTTCTCCGGTGGGCACTCCATGCAGGGCCCAGCCATGATGTGCGGTAGGAATATAAGGTCCGGTGTCAGGACAATGCAATGGCGTTCATGCATATGTAACTTTGTTATCCATCACGTTCTGCGCGTTGAATTTTATACAAGTGACGAAGACATTTTGCCACGTCCACGTGCCTAATCATGTCGTGTCTCGTGACTAATTTTGTGATTTACTTTGTTTATTACATAAATATTAATTACCTATTGTGATGTTAAGTAACAGCTTAAATAAGTAATTTTATGTTTGATATTTTTGAAAAACCATTAATAATATTCAAAAGAAGAATCTACACCTTCTCAAATAAACACTTCACCTATTTTAAATATTTTTAAGGTGAAATTAATATGTTTTCTTAAGTGAGGGGTTTTATGTTGATTTGTGGATTATCAAAAAGTTAAAATGTCTGCATAACGTTTAGAGAAAAAAAAATAAAGACTGTCTGACTGACTACAATAACATTTTCTTTATTTTTCTATCAAAACATAATCCTTGTCAGGAAGTTTCGGTATCCGTTTCGGCCGAAACCGAGACCGACACCGAAATTCGGTTTCGGTTTCGGTCGTAAAAATCAGTTTCCGTCGAACACTAGAAATGTATTAACCTAATCCCACTTTAATTACCGCAACAACATCTAAATCCGACAATGATTTTAAATAATCTTCAACCAACGAGATACAAACCAGACCAGAAAAAAAATATTGACTGTCACCAAATAACCATTCAAATTCATGAATCATTATCGATTGCGTAGAACATAAAATATCTGTAGAATATTAGGAAGTGTCTTTCTGGACACCGGTAAATATATAACATTCATTATCGACCTATTGTTCAGATTTGTTTAGTAATTATTTTTGTTATCAAACCTACCTATTCATCCAAAATTACCATTATCGAATGACTTCTGCTACTACTGGTACTGGTACATTAATTAAACTATTGTAGAATAGTTTAATATACCAGTTCGACTGAGGAAGCTATTGTGTGGCGAAACGTGTTTTAGTAAAGTTATTAGAGTGAAAATTGTTTCATTATTAAGAAAGAATGTAAATTGGTTTGCTGAACATACAGAAAAAAAACCCAGATAGTCATTTTTCATTGTGAACAGATTCAGACAAATCAATTGAATATTGATATCAATAAGAATGAGGAGGTACTGGTGAATGTTCAAGAGTAACCTTGTATCGAACTTTGTATTGGAAACTGGAAAGACCATTGTCAGACTTTTATATCCAAATTGTAATTCGTTTCTCATCAGTTAAATGTTTCAAACGAAAAAGAAATAATTACAGTTTCCTACCCAAACTGTAAGTCTTCGTGTACCGAAGACAATCCTTAGACGTATGTTATGTTTGAGTTATACCTGGGTTCGAACTGTGTGTTCAATCATGAAAGTGAATTTTTGTATAATTGAGAGCTCCATGATGTGTTTCGAATTGAAAAAACTGAAAAACCCCAAATTATCTGGTTACCGAAATGTTTAATAACTTGCCAAAGTCAATCAAAGACTAATCATATTAAGTACCTCAAAATGATGTTGAAAGTTTATCCAAGTGATGATGTATTTTATGATGTAAGTGAGATTGATGAATATTTACTATTTTCCTTGACAGAATTTATCTAGTTGGAGTTGAAATAATTCTGAAACGTAACATGGCTGACGGACTGTGCATAGTCATGATGTTCAGTAAGTGGCAATCCGTTTGTGCATGCGCCCTATCCGAAATTCAATACTACAGAACTTACAGTTTGTAGTTTTTGTACCGTTCAGATACCACGGAACTGAACTGTCACTAATGTTAGGAATCAGGATCATGGCCCCCTTTATTCACGCCGGTATCCAGGCCGGAGTGGTTCGGATAACCATGTAAAGGGGGTTATATATGTGGAAAAATACCAAAAGGTCTCCCAAATAGGAGGCGAATTCAAAAAATTGAATTGTTCTTACATTAAAAAACTACTGTTTTTTATTACAAAAAGTTCGAAAAAAAATTGGGTGTCAGCGTTGCTTCGTGCAAGACCGCTGCGCCCCCCAACGAAGCTCCTGTTAACCAATAGGAAGAGCATTGGTCATATGTGCCTGAAGATAGGAAGCAACGACCATCCAAAATAGAGAGAGAAGCTAATGTTCAAAGTAGTTGATGCCGTTGACACAAAAAAATGAAAGAAAGGAAAGTGACAGTGAAAAAAGATTTATGTAAATTCCCAACAGCTATAGAATTGTATGTCTTTAGCAGGGTTGGTAAATGAATAAATATCTTTGACTTCTTTGATTTGGTAGAATGAAATTCAGAAGTCATCAACGATTGTATAAGTGAATCATTGTATCTTCTATTGATAATAGTCTTTCCTCACCAGAACAAAAATATTGTCTCTAGACGTGCGTTTCGCTTACCAAATCAGTATCATCATCAAATATAGATTTATTCCAGAGCCTATGTTAATGTTTTCATAAACATCCTTGAATAATGAGTGTCATTGATATATCTCCGTATCGTCCTTGATGTTATTTTCTACCGGCTTGATAGCTTATTTCTACCTATGTTCTATCTATAATTACGTGAAAGTGCAAACAAAGAGCTATTTGGAATGACAACTTTATCATTGTTCATAGATCTCATTCCACATTCTTCGGTTTCTAAACTTTCGAAGGCATGTAAAAACTTGTTGTCATGTACCGATTTCTACAATTTCAGGTATTAATCACTTATTCTTCATGGTATGTTGAGCAATAATGGAATTTTCTGGTCTGTAAAAACGAATATGTGAAACATGTTTCTGACAGCGCACTATTATAGTCCGTTTGAGTAGTCCAACATATTTTTTTCAATAGATTCATTTTTCGCCAGTGGTTCCAAATTCCCCTTAGCAAGCATGACAGTTCAAATAAATATTCTTATTATTGATAATGATATTGTTAATAATAATAATAATGGTCATCGAAACTGTCAGAGAAGAACAAAGTTGCTCCAATAAATATGGTTGCTCTAATCGTCAGACCCTATCCTTCAAAGCCTCGATACATTCGGGACGGCATGCCAGCATTATCAACCAACGACCACTACCCACACCGTGGGGTAAGTGACCATTGGTTTCAAGAATCATGTGACCTGAGCAAGCGCAGAGAGCCAAGAATGGCAGCCTTCTGCATCTGTCCGGTTGAGATTTCTACCTTAGTGTGGCAAGCTGGTATTATTTTGCGATTCGAGAGAAGAGAGAGCATCATTCCACCAAGGGCTCCAATAAACAGAACAACCATCTTGACAACCATCCATTTTCCCTCTCTTTTCGGACGATATCCGTCTCACCAGTAGTTCAAAACTCCCCGACAAATATCGTTTTGCTCTGGGGGTCGAGAAGGACTACTTTAGGCGTATTAGCTTGTATGAGCCTGAGGGAGGGAAACGAATAGTTCCAATAAATTCGACACTTCTCCCCCGGAGCGTAGGAAAACACCGATGTCTTGTCTATGCCGTAAGATTGCCGTAGATGGTAATAAAGCAGTACCTTGTGTCAGAAACCTCTATACCCATCACGCGACTGCGTTAGATTGAGGTATTGAAGACACCATCCTGACATGTGATGAACCCCTCAGTTTTCAACTTCAGCCCGCTCGACCTGAGGAAAGGGGAGAGTCAGGTGCTTTGATGAGCCAAGGTCTTCAATGCTATTGAAGAAAACCCCATGCATTAGCTTATTCTTGTGTTGCCGCAGAAGTGAGGTGATCTCTGCCGACTATATATGAGCCTTTTGTTGAATGGGATTCAACTCGGTGACAGAGTTGTGATCACGAGATCACCTCGTTCAGTGTCGAAAACTAAACCGAGTTCATCTCGGCAGCTGCCCTAAAGAGAAATGTTTCAATTCCAGCTCTCTCAGAGTCGCGGACCATGCAGATAAGGGGATCCAAACTCCTGACGACTTTACAGGTTACATTTAGTACCATTCTGTCATGTAGACACTCCAAATCCAACAGTTCACGGCCTCTCTGTTATCGAGGGAAGTACAACCGTGGAACGGAAGAGAGTTCTTCATGGCTGTTACTTCTTGGTATGAGCTAATTACTATTCAATTAGAGAAAGGTGATGATGACATATCTTGCATCAAGAAGATACCGTCTATGAGGTTGAAAGAAAACTCACTTAACGAAATCAATAATAAACTGGTTCCAACTGAGGTTGTGAAAAAACAAAGTTTGCTAAAAACAAAAAAAAGCTTACATCAAGAATTCCATCTACCGAGAAAGGGTCGCATTTTTCTGCGTGCAAATATTTTTCGTTTCCTAGGATTTGACAGGAGAGTTTGAAGAGAATATCGGGTGTGTAGCACCGTCTTATTTGGAATTGTTGTTTTCTATAAGCTGATATTGAAACTGGGATGTATTTATTCATTTCAAAGAAAATTAAAATTTGGCAACATATCTGACTGCATCAAAACCATTTTTGAAGGGCGGCCTAAGATACGAATGCTATAAATATATTAATCATCATTTGGGCCTCATACCATCAGTTTGCTGTATATAACATTTTTCATGAAAGACTTATTACATTTTCATGATGGAAAAACTCCATCCATTCAAACCGAACAAAGATCGTAAATTCATTTGAATGAACAATGGAAGTATCTGCGTATGAATGTAAGTAATCCATTTTTCATCATACCGCAGACTTGCGTCTCAACTTGTCACGCCAGCTTTGTTTTAGATTGATGAAACTGCAGTGGATGTTCCGAGTTCCTGTGAAGATTCAGTTTTCGCGATACGATAATGCAGATGAATATCCCCACCTCAAGAAGAAGTAATGAAATATTGAACGGGAGTTCCTGAATTACTGAAGTTATAATATACTCGTATCTGGTTGTTATCTATGATTAAATTCTAGTAATAATCATGCACAGGGCAATTCTTGATAGATGATAGTTTATTACCTGATTAGCCATGTATGAACAGGTTGTCATTTTTCACAAAACAAACAAAAAACCAAATGACTTAACATACATACAAAAAAGTAATATGGTTCAGTGAACAATATAGATTCATCACACCAGAATATTTTTTTAAAGGAAAATGAAATGAAATGCTTTATTCAAATAGGATACATCCTAATATACAACAATGATAATAATATTAACATTGATATAGGTACCTATAAACACAATAATAGAAAAAAAGATCTACTGATATTTGTTAATAAGTAGTCTTACCTACGACAATTAAAAATACAAAAAAAGTAATAATACATAATAATTTAATTCGGACTTCCATTGTCTAATATAATATAAATTGATTTGAAATTCCTGAAAGAATCTGTAAAAAAAAATATAAATATCAACCAAAAAACAATTGTATTGAACATAAAACTGAAAATACAAAGAAATAACGTACAAGCAACAACAACAAAAATTTGAATATTAATACAAGTTGAAAATTAAAAAATATTATTAATAAAAAATGAAAAATTAAAATTGAATGATTCCAAACCAAGTTACGTCACGACGTTTCGATTGGTAGTATCCACAATCCTCTTCGAGTGATCCTCTTCAGGGATTTCAAATCAATTTATATTATAATAGGCAGTGGAAGTCCGAACTGATGAAATACACCACGAAACATTGTCAACCACCTTCAAACAAATTTGGTATCACCTTGATGGCCTCTTAAATGGTCTAATAGATAGATTTTTTGAACAGAATGACACTGTCAGAAGACTTTAGATTTTAGTTAGATTGTTATACTTAATAATTTCTTTAAAAATTAATGTTGAACGTTTTTGTTTGATTATTTACAAACAAATTATTTCTTATTCTAATGTTATACTGATGGATTTGATTATTAAAAATTACAAATTTGTCAAAATATTAAGGTAGGAGGTTATGCAACATTTTGTGAATATAAATCATTGTTAAATATGTAAGCCTACTTTCTATAGATAACCATTCTAGAGTATTTAACATTAAATATATATGGATACTTCTATCACATCTCAAAATAATGCTCATTGCGCGATTCTGTAGTTTTTGTAGTGTTCTCATTTTATTTAAATCACCTGTGTATAGAAAAGTAGGACTATATTCGAAATGTGTTTGTATAATGTATAATATACAGTTATCCGTGATTGTGAAAAAATATAATTCAACAATTTTTTCTGTATGTAAGTGAAATGGTTATTCATTGATAGATGCTTGTCCAACATGAATCCTAGATATTTGAATTCAATAATGAGCTCAATTTTGTCATTTTCTATTTTTATTTCATTTTGATTCAAATCTAATTCTCTGTACTTAAACGGTGTAGTAAGTATCATAGCCTTTGATTTGTTGACATTCAGCTGCAATTTATCAGTTCTTAAATATGCAGCAATATTTTTCAATGCTTCATTAATTTTTTGAATAGCTTTATGTATATCTTTATCACTAACCGACACTAGGGCAAAATAATGTTCATTATCATATTCATTACATTTGCTGATATTATTAATGTAAATTAAGAATAGTGATGGTCCTAAAATACTTCTCTGCGGAACTCCGTGGTCTACGCTTATTGCTGTTGAGACAAACTCATTAATTTTGGTTACCTGCTCCCTTCCTGTAAGGTTATCATTAATCCAATCAAGTTCTTTCCGTTTAATACCATATTTTTTAAATTTTTTAATCAATATTTTACGATTAGCCGTTTCAAACGCACATTTAAGATCAAAAAATACACCTACGGTGTACATGCCTTTACTTACTCATTTTGTCTTTCCATTCAGTAACTGTAAGCTGAAGTGCGGATTCGCATGAATGTCTGGATTTAAAACCAGATTGGTTTATGAATAGTATGTTTTTTTCATTGAAATATTCCAACAGTTGTTGAAATACTATTGATTCTAACAGTTTTTCAGCGCAAGGTAAAGTGTTAATTGGCCGATATTCATCAGATTTTTTCTGTTTGGAATTTGTTTGATAGGCGTAATTGTACTGATTTTTAGATCATCTGAAAAACTACCATTTTGTAACGAGGTGTTCACAAAATGAAATCACACATGTCCAATTACTTCAAAACCTCTTTTTATAATTTTGCTCGATACTGCATCTACTTGTGATCCTTTGTTTGCTAAAGAGTTACATATTTCTAAACGGTTCTACCTTATCTCGTTATCAGCTCTATAATTTCATTAGTCCAGTAGATGGGATCAACACATAGATATAATTTGAAATGTTGCTGATATCTTTTGGTAATAAGTTATAGAGACGTGTCATAGAAACTTAACCATCAAAAACAACCAAAAGTATTTTTAGTGATTGTTATTTGCAGACTTTTAAACGTATTTTGGTAAATTTTTAAACACAACTAGTTGAGGTTCTACTCAACAAAAACAAAAATATTCTTTCTAATTTCGTTAGTTCCTCGTAGTAGGCGATCCCTTAACAAGATTATAGAAGTTAGGTATGGAGACATTAGTGCTCCTGCAGAAATGTATCAGTTGGGAAACAGTTCACACAATCATCGATAATTTTCATTGTCTTTTGTTACACGCTTTGTTTATTCCTATCTCTGATTCCTGAAACATCTCCTTCGAAAAATCTGGAAGTAGTAAATGAAATTGCAAGAAATGAAGAAGATGAATTAGCGGTGAGTCTTTCATCATTTGAAAAAATCCTCATGTAGGTACAAGGGAAATTGCAAGAGAGTGGGTATATCATACTCCTGTTATCAGAATGTTGTTCAATAATAAAGTTCATATATACGGAGTTGAATCATATCAAGAACTCTATGAAATGGATTATAATACCAGCTCGGTATTGCTGAAATTTATTAAATTCAATGAGAAAAAAACCAAATATTTTTAAATATGTTTTGTTTTCTGACATATTTGAAAGTAATGGTAGATGCTGGTCCCACCCGGCATCGTCCGGTGAGATACCATCGCAACGGCTTATAATCCAGCCATTTTAGGTTTTTTTAAACCTCAATCTGTCGGCTAAAAAAGTTATAAGGATCAAAAGGTCAAGAAAATCAGTTTTTCGCGAATATCTCGCGACCTATGGCTCGGAGGTCAATGAAGGTCATTATAAAAATTATTTCTCATACGATTATCTACAAAAATGTCTCTTGCATTTTTCTGTAAAGTCAACCTTTTTCGAATTAGGTCGCTGAGAAAGCGAGTAGAATGCACAAACGTAGGGTATTGTATACCGTATGCATATACGGCGTCAACTCTATTGCTTTTTATCAATGTATTTAAGTTTTCTTAAAACTCCTAACTTCTACTCGGCGTTTTGTGACAAATTATAGAGGTTTCGGAGCCAATTAGTTATCAATTAGTTTGTGATAATACAACATACATAATTGATGGTGGAGTTCTTACGCATCGTGTTGTATGGCAAAAAATGATGAATTCAATATTATCATTAATTATTTATCAAACAATTTCAGTCAAAATATTGCTGTCATTTTTGATGGTTACTCTGATACCAGTAAAAATATCAAAACGATGGTACAACGAAGACGAACCGCAGCGGTTTCTACATCTTGTGGAGTGCACTTCAACGGTTCGATGGAAGTTCCTATCAGTCAAGAAATATTTTTATCTGATCGATTCAACGAAAGAAAATTAATATAAATGCTCATTGAGAATATCTAAAAATTGGTATTTTTACAAGACAATCACGTGATGATGCTGACGTCTTGATAGTTGAAATAGCAATTGAAAAATTGATAAATAATACTACAATTATCGTTGGTGAACACTGCAAGAAAAATATTCTGTTTCTACATGCTAGGACCGGATATGACACAATTTCAATACTTTTTGGGAATGGAAAAATTAAAGTAATGGAGATGTTTGAAAAAAGACCCGATTTATACAATTCTGCAGAAATATTCCAAAAAAAAAATTGCGCTCGAGATGCCCTTGTCAATGCTGGAATACATTTTCTACTAGCAATGTACGGTGCTTCAAAATCAGAAAATTCAATTGACAATTACAGATACTGCAGCTTTGCTAAACTAACAAGACAAATCACAGCCATGAAATTTCAATTAATACCACCCACTTCTTCAGCAGCTCAAAGACATATTTATCGAGTCTAATATCAAATACAAACCTGGCTAGGAAAAGAAATTGATCCAGAACTGTGGGGTTGGGAGTTGAAAAATGATATATTACAATCAATAACAACTTTATTGCCACCAGCACCCGATGATCTACACAACCTTCGCCACAACCTTCTGTAATTGTACAGAAGGTTGTGGCGACAAAAGTGAATGTAAAAAAAATGTTTTGAGATGTTCTAAAGCTTATGTACATTGTCGTGGTCAGTCATGCTTAAACGCACAGTCCACGATTGAAGAAAATGATGAAGATGTTGATTTAATTACAACAATAAGTAGGGCAATAAGTCCACTTGATGTTTTATCAGCAACTTTTGATGAAGTTGAAATTGAGGATATCGACGACGAATGAATATTGAAAAAAATTATATAAAATTTTTTTTTTCTATTTTTCCATCACTCATGCACTCATCTCAGTGCACCAACATTTGCCATCAAATAGTCATATTCTTGTACTCACAGAAACCAAAGTCAGTGCTTCAACAAACCCCGTTAATTTTCTATATCCCGGCTATGATTATCACTCCCGACTCAGACTTTGTAATATCTTTTTTCATTAGAAGCTATCTCTCATGTCAATGATGTTAACGATGTATTGTGGTTCAAAATAATATCTTAGAAGACCACCAAATTCATATGTTGGGTTAATTGACCAACTAGGGATACGCAATATAGGTAACTATATTCTTCAGTTGCAAACAAAATTGACTTTTTCAAATCAATCATGCCCATGTCAAAATTTTCATATTCGGTAACTTCAATGTCCACAATTTGAAATGGCTCAAATTATCGAATATCAACGACAAACAAGGCATTTGCAATAAGCAGTGGACTTACTCTGATTATAAATGAGCCAACCAGGAATTCCTGACGGTGATGGATCTATTCCTAAAAACCAATCTAGAAATTTACAGTCACCATAAGGTCTCCATTGGGATCTACTGACACACTAGAATCCACAATGTCAGAAATTTTCAAACGGCTCAATATCAACAAGGCGTCTGGTCCTGATGAAGTGACCGTCATTGTACTTGAAAAGTGCGCAAATGAATTCGCATCACTATATTGCAGACTTTTCAACCTGTCTTACAAGAAAGGGGTTTTTCCTTCTTGTTGGAAGATTTCTTGTATTCAGCCTATTCCCAAAAAGGGCAAGGAAACTCTTTCAAATAAATATAGACCAGTCGCCTTGCTATCAGTGATATCAAAAACCACGGAAAAAACCGTAAACCATCATATCCTCAAATATTTGGAAGGCTTCAACATCTAGTGAGATCATCAATATGGCTTTCAGAAACAAAGATCAATAGGAGACCTCTTATTGTATGCCAACCATATCTAAAATAACATGAAGAGTCAATTGCTGTTGCGCTTGGTATTTCTAAAGCCTTTGACTTTGTGTGGCATAAGGGTATGCTGGCCAAACATCAAATATAAATGTAAAAACAATTTTTATGAATGTTTATAATTCTTTGAGAATACAATATCTGCCCGAAATGAAAAGTAAGGAGGAAGTAGTGCAAAAATGCGCGAGTATCACCAGTGCCAATTCTTAAGGAACTCAAGGAAAACATTATATAAAAAACGAAATACCTATATTAAATAAAGTTTTGTCAGTTATTCATGAAGACATTATTTTTCCTGATGAAAGAAAAACCATATATTACAAGAGCTGAACTTCACTTTTAGAAGGTTTGGGAAGACCAGAACATCAAAAGTGGAAGGTTGGTCCATTGGTTTGAAAATTTCAATTGGAAAAGGTCGTGGTCTGATCATCACTCACGTAGGCAGCAGTGAGGGATTCGTGAAAAATGAATTGATGCTGTTTGAATCGAAGAAAAATGGGGATTATGATTGAGAAATGGATGCCGCAGTATTCGAAGAATGGTTCAAAAACATACTGTGCATACTGTAAAACTTCCGCAGAGATCCATAGTAGTGATGGGCAACGCAAGTTACCACAGTAGACAAGTGGAGAAGCTGCCGACATCGTGTTGGAAGAAGGCAGATATTACTGAGTTGTTACAAATGAAAAGTATAACTTTCTAATCAACCATGTTATGAGCGGAGCTCCTCAGCTTGGCTAATGTCATAGCCCGATGAGATGGCGAAGACTAAAGAAATGTCGGTTCTTCAGTTGCCGCCACTGCCACTGTGAATTCAATCCAATAGAGATGGTTTGGGCTCAAGTTAAAGGATTTATCACAAGGACTACCAAGACCTCCGAACTGTGTGAAGTAAAGACATGTCTATACAGTGCTTTGGAAACAGTTGACCAAGAAGTATGGGAAAAATGTATCCACAAAACAATCAGAATCGAAGCATAGATGTGGGATCTATATGATCGCAAAAACTCATTATCAGAAAAAATATTTCAGTTGTCATCAATCTTAATGGAACTGATTCATCCAGTGAAGAATCACTCAACGAATACCTGTAGACTTTTTTCGGATTACAAATTATCGCAATATCTTATTCGATGTAAGTATTCCCATTGAATCTATAAACTTGTTTCTAAATTAACTGTAAATTCCAGCAAAAAATATGAATCTTCATTTCTGAAACCAACAAGAAATTGTTTCATCAGCTTTCACTTATTTTTGACATGGTTTTTTATTTGGGATTATTACCCTCCACACATACATATATGTTTGAAATGTGTTTTACCTCTAACCAGGTATCATCTCCCAGCGATGACACCTGGGGAGTAGGCTGATTGGCTCCGGCGTGAAGCCACAAAACCCCAAAGTGTATCTTTCAGTACAGTACACACTTTTTTACTCCTTGAAAATGGCTTCGAATTCGAAGCCGAAACGTTGAACAATGTAAAACTTCGAGCGCGGTTCAACCCCAAAGTCTGATGTTCAAATTTCTAACCACCGAAACCTATTCTATTTGAATTGAAGGGGTTATATTTTTTAGGAGTGATTAATTTTTGGGAAGGAAAGTTTTTGGCTTTCTACTACTCCATCTTGATACAAAAAAGAAGGATGAGGGAATCTTCCAAAGAAAGGAAGGAAGTAAATCTATATATGGATGTGTAGATCATACAAAGAAGTAACTTTCAGACACAAACTGATAGAAAGTCCTCCT
>WOGN01006609.1:0-12340 GCA_015342105.1 Leptinotarsa texana | reverse complement strand
AAAAAAAAAAAAAAAAAAAAAAAAAAAAAAAATATATAACCCCTCCAATTCAAATTTATCAGGTATATAGCATTTTAAAAAAGCTTAACTTTTGGCACTTTTCGTTATTTCAAAATATCGTCACAACTAAATCTTCAATCACATCTTCAACCTTTGCATTCTCCACAAACTTTTTTCTCAAGTATTTCTGTGAAACGAACTAGAAATGTACAACCTTTTCGCAAAGCGATCTGTCATACTAATTATAGCTTTCCTGCTCCAGTGAACAGAATACCAAAACTTGCAAGTAGATATCACTCAGACATACATATTTGGATACACATTACAATCTTTAAAAAATCACTTGTTTGAATTAGAATGCTGTAGCATAATACAGTATAAGTATCTTTCAGTTTTAGTTTGCTCTACAAAAATTCAAATTGAAAATTGTAAAAATGGGTTTACCATCAATGGATAATTAAGTTATTTCAGTTTGAAGGGCAGCTACATGAAATTTATTGAAAATTTTGAAAATAATATGCAATAAAGTAATTGAATGTCTTGTATTATGTCGATACAAATTTATCTGTTATAACCATTTTCAATAGTATTCGATTTCATACCTGTTTGGAATCTCCTCGGGCAATTGTGTTATCTTCACTTCATTGCTGTGAAGTAGCTTTACTACATCACTATATAATGACAAATTACTGTCTTCATTCACGCCACTCCCATTCGACTGAATGCTAGAGAAAATCATAAAGCCCCATAATAAATTTTTAATAATGGAATAGCAACTTTTGAACATTGATTGTAATGAAAAATGTGTAGTTACGACAGAGTAATTAGGTACTAACACTGAGTGAACATGATTATTGTTTTGAATATATACGAAGTCTGTTTGTCTGTTTGGCGAGTTTTAATTTCTATCAAGAAATATTCATTTATTCATCAATTTCTATTTTGTCCCCTTCAAGTACTACCCGTCAGCGTTTTTTTCCAATTCTCGAAGCACTTCTGATATGCACTTTTTGGTATATTCCCTGAGCTTGTTCGACGATTCAGTTTTTATCTCCTCAATGGTCGCAATAACGGCGTCCTTTCACGGGTCTGTTCAATCTTGGGAGCAGAAAAAAGTTGCAGGAGGCCAATTATGGGGAATGCGAAGGCTGAGGCATGATTACGATGTTGTTTTTGGCAAACAAATTACGGACAAATAATGACGAGTGAACAGTTGCATTATCGTGAAGCAAAAGCCATGATTGTTTTTCCACAATACCGGACATTCTCTTCATATTGCTTTTCACAAACAGTGGATAGCTTCAAGATAATACTCCTTATTGACTGTATAACCATGTGGCAAAAACTCCTGATGCACTCAGCCACAATAATCGAAGAAAAACAGTGAGCAAAACCTTGACATTTCATCGAAATTCGCTCTCCTAGGCTGTTACTTCGGGAAAATTGGACATTGGTTTCTGTGTTAAAACCTTATATCTATGATTCATCATCAGTTATGACCGTTTTAAGAAAATTTGAATCGCAGTTGACGTCATTCAACAATTCCTGAGCGATGATCACGCGGTGGTTTTTTTTTGGTCAAATTCAGCAATTGTAGAACGAAATTCGCTGATACACGCTTCATATCCAAAATTTACGAAAAAACTGCATGGAATGAGCCAACCGATATGACAACATCCTCAGCAACTTCTCTAATAATGATTCGACGATTCTCCATAAAAATTTTCTTCACTTTCTCAAAACTTTTCTCAGTTTTTTATGTGCTAGGACAGTCGTGTCAAAGATATCACTACGACCCGCGATCGTAAAGTGTCACAGAAAGAAGAATCATGTTTTTTAGAGCTTTTAGACTTCACTCGATTCCTCCACGGAAGTTTTAAAATGCGCACACTACATTTATAAGTAATTTCAATGGCAGCACGTGCCTAGACAAACGTGTGAGGTACCTATTTAGTTCTAGTAAACAACTCAATCATAGACAGTAACGCCATCTCTTAGTAAAAAGTTTGATAGTACATTGATAGTTCGTACTAGAACCCTTGGCGTAAAATTAATCTAGTGAAAATACTTTCCTAACACCAGAACAAAATTTCGGCCTACACATTCTAAATTCAAATTATGACCCTCTGCAAAATTGAGTTTGACACCTCTGTGCTAAAGTGTCTAGGGCGAGCGTCGTCATTCATGTCTTCTCGACTTTCTGTGAAAAGCTTGTATTACTTGTAAACATTTTTACAACTCGGAAATGTACATAGCTCACGAAATTTGAACATTCACCTTATTTTTTAACAGACCTCGTATATCAAATAATAATGAAAATTATGTAATAGATGGGATGCAAAGTGCAATAACTCAAGTTGTTTTATGTATTTACTGAATATTAACTTATGCTAAACGTGAGTAAAAGCAAAATTATGAAGGTGCTAAATATATTTTTAAAAAAATCAGAATTTTTCAAAAATTTTTCTTATGTTAACATAAAAACAAAACTATGATAGTTACGTCTAGATAAAAGTTGAATAAAATTGATTTAAGACGTACTGACATTCAATGATCCTGTCAAAAAAATCCAAAAAGTTATTCTTTTTTTTTCAAGTGTGGTCTTCACATCTTAACAGCAACTCGCAGTTTATAATTGAATAATTGTGCCACATTTTAACTTCTGTGCTACACTACTTATTAAATCAAAGTCAACTACAAAAACTGCAAACAAATTTATGGAAATAGTAATACTATTTCAACTGATTTTCTATAATTTCTAAAGTCATTGAAGGGAGTTTGCAACATTGTTTACTTAGCTGTACATGACCCTGAATGGTTATTGGTTATCTGACAATTGTTGAACTACAAAAAAAGCATCTCTGTATGCAAGTATCTACAATCTTTCGGAAAAAAATATCAATATTTTACCTCAACTGATTTGCTATGGTTCCTAGGGTCGTTGAAGTGGGTTGTGAACATCGTTTATTCAACTGTACATTACCATGAATGGTGATTGGATGTCCAACAGTTTGGGAACTACAAAAAACATTCAGCATTTCTGTATGCAAGTCAAGCATAAACGATATCATAAAAATCACATAATAAGCTAAATAAAATAGCAAAAATCAAGTTAGTTTCATACAAGTTTTGGATGGTCTCTGGGTATTGCCGTATTAACAGTTGATACATCAAGAAGAGTACTTCGACCACGCCACTGAAGATGACTGCAGTTGAAACGTTTGGAGATTGTATCGGAAAAACCCGGAAACCAACCAAAACATTGATTATATTAGTTTCAAACATTTTTTAAAACCTTATAATTATTCAAATAAACTTTTTCCAATACCTCAATTTGTTTCCTTGGGGTGTTCCTATTATTTGTGTATTAGGTAATAATTGAGGAAAAGCCGGTGCCACTCGGTTATTCTGCAGCCTCTGACCCAGACTAGCCATATTACTAGAAAAAAAAAGCATATTCCAATAAGAATAATTGTATTAGGATAAGAAAAACTTAGGCTGATAGAGATAATTAGGTCAACAGTGCTTGCCATTCAAAACACAAAGCCAAACGTTTTGACACGATAACTTTTATTGTTATCGAGACAAGGTACTTTGAAACCTTGTTTGAAAAAAAGCATGTGTGACGTTACGAGATATGTGCGATTATCAGTACAGTGACTGAACCACATATGAAATGTTATAAAACCAGGGATTCAGTGTTCAACGTTTGAATAAAGATGTGTGAATAGCAACTGCTATTCAACAATTTCTACAATTATTTTATGGCCAGTTTGAATTTTTTTTTCATGCTCCTTCAACCTTGCTCCCATAGATCTTTTGGTGGTTCCGATGTATACCTTCCCACAAGTGTATGGTATGTGATAAACCCCTGCTGCTGATAGTGCAGGGGTTTATCAGCAGTGCAACAGAAAAAAAATCGAATATGGAATCCCATTCTAAGAAGTTCAAGAATAGCAAACAGTATGACGGCAAAGAGAAAAAAGTCAATGGATGTTATTGACAAGTCACCTAATACAGGTACAGGTAGTATCACACCAGACTACATAAACACGCTTTACGAAATTTACCTATGACAGGTAGAGTTCTTAGCACACCAAATTACCTGATGAGTCAACATAAATATGCGTTATGCAGCTGAAATATCCAATCATTGGAGATATTAACTCAGGATCTATAAACCTCTTAAAAAGCTAGCCACTTGCGCCAGCAAAAAATAGTAACATTGAATTGAAAACAATTTGATTCATGCATTTCAGAACCTGAATAAGTACACCCATGCAATATACAATACTTTTTTATTCTCCATACTTCCACAATATAGGTAGATGAATATAATCAACTAAAAAATAATGGAACTTTTCCGCCGCTTACACAGAAACGTTTGAAACTAATGCCAATTCCTAGCCGGCTCCGCATTTCATATATCTGGTGTCGTCACACCCCGTATCACTAAACCACTTCCTTGATGCTGTTTTCAAAAGCATTGGATTCACTCAGAGGATTTTTTTTTGACAATATTCTTCAATTTACGTGCTGATTTCATGTTTGTAATTAGAATGAGCCTACTGAATAGAAATCGAAAATCTGTTTCGTTAGGAGGCTCAGGTAAGTATAACATCAAATGAACTCTAGATACATACAAAATCCCAGTATCTCACACACATACACATTCACCAGCCAGGAGACCACATGCAAACACTACACACAATAAAGGCAGGCAAAAAGAGCTTATATCTCAATCCAGCAAGTGTCAAGCAGAAGGATGAGAACCACTCAGTAGTAAGCGGGTTGGAAATCTAGCTTCTGCAAACAGTAACCGTGTGGAAAAATAGCTTCAGGCAGTCAACCGCAAGGGAGCATGGTGATGGCTCTTCAGTCAGTCAATACTTCAAGATACTACTTTTCACTGCTGAAGATATCTGCTGCAGTAGCAGACAAAATGTTTATACTTTAAACCATGGCATGGCCTAGATTTTGTTCTCTTCATTCGTGACTCTGACCGTGAAAGCCTATATTCTTTTATTGATTCAGAGAATAGTTCAAATCTTGAATTAACAAGACTTCAAAGTCCGGTCTATTATTTCAGGGTTAATTTATGTACAACTGTATGGGTATTTATCTTCCTATATTTCTAGGACTGAATACTCTTTGTTTTTCAGAAATTATTCTATGACATAATATCATTTCTGATTTTATTGAATTAACTAGAATCTGGAAAAAAATAACAATGATAGCTGAATCATTATGGACTGCTTCGCAACTACAAAAAACACAAAAAAACAAGTTGTTAAAAAAAACTTTGCTTTCTTTGAAAAATAATGTTAAATGTTTTTCTTTTGTAGCAATGATTACAACCAAATTTTTTTCTAACAAACATTCTTGGCAGAAATTTTCTATTTGTTTGTCCGGTTTCTTACCCCATTGCAGCTAAATTATCTGCAATTATTCCATTTGCTGGTATAGGGAAAAACTGTTGTATTCCCACATACTGGTTTCCGTCAGGAGTTATAAACGATTGATAGTTGACCCAGTTACTGAAAAAAATGGTATTTGAGAAATAGTTTTGGAAATATCAATAACACAGTATATAACTACATATTATAATTTATGGGAAAGAAAGTTTTTGGCTTTCTACTACTCCATCTTGATACAATCTACACATCAATGTATAGATTGGCTTCCTTCCTTTCTTTGGAAGATTCCCTCAAGATGGAGTAGTAGAAAGCCAAAAACTTTCTTTTCCAAAAATTAATCTAAAAAAATATATAACCCCTTCAATTCATTATAATTTACTTTGCAGATGAAACTCATGAAAATAATCAGAAACGATCAACTTACTTTTGTTGAATTTCAGGTGCCAAAAGATTCGATGAAGGTAGTCTTGTTGGTAACACAATTCCTGGAAGGTTTCTGGGACTCTGGGAGTTTTTCTTCGATGTTTGGCTTTGGGAGGGGTTCCTCAAAAAATATGAATTAATGTAAATGAGTTTTTTCTTTTTTCTTCGTTTGTGTTGTGAGAGAGACAATTATTATTATTAATTTTACCGAGTATACCGACTTACATCATACATACATCACTACTGATGTATTCAATTATGTCCTGAAATTGTATGTTACCTGTTGGGCAATAAATGATATGATTATAATGCAGCCTGAGACTTAATCATCTCCTGATGGTGCTAACTTGGTTAGTGAAATGTGCATTGAGAGATAGCATTTTGTTCTGGTGAGATAAAAGTATTTTTGATGGATTAATTTCACGCCAGAGATTCCAAATTCTACTCATGAAATTGCATAGAAATATTCATCACTGATGTAGAGGGCTTCATTTTTTATGTTTTTGGTAATTTATTAAACACCTTGACGCCCATTAACTTAGAACCTGTATTCTGTTGATGTTAGTCAATTAAATAACTTCTGTTTTCATAATTACTCAGATTCGGTGTCATAAAGGAGTTTAAGTTTTTTGAAACATGGTGATGATAGAAAGATGTCGATTGAGGCTATAGTTAAATACTCAGCTATTCAAACAGTTCCTTCCAACTTTTTTTTTTCAACAGCAACTATACATCGAATGTCCCCTTTTTTAAAAACAAATAAAAATGTCTTTAACACTCTCGCAAACAACCTCAGACTAGCATACCATTCAAGTTAAATGACAATATATAAGTAGAACAGAATTTTCAAGTGTATTGTGTAACTTATATAAACAGTAATGCTTTGTTTACTTATTCCATCAATTTGTATTTTCCAACTAAAAATATTAGTTTATTGCTAGAAATTTAACTGACTGTACTTGAATGACTTGCTCCTAGTTTTAATTTATAGACTATGGTCCTCATTTATGATTAAATTATTTATTATTCTAGAATCAGAACTCTCATTGTTGAAGTCTGGCAAGGTTTTATCTAACGCTGATTTGCGTGTGGGCTGATTTGTGTAATGGTTTAATTTTAGCTTTTTGAAGATTATCTCGGAAGGATGACAGGATAAAAAAATTTTGATTACTTGACTTTCTTTACTTAAAAGTAAACCAAACCTTTTTTGGAAAAAAAGCTTTTGGCATTTTACTTCACCATCATTAAACAAAAAATGGAAAACGGATCTCTCCTAAAAATATTCCTGTTGAATTTGAATGAATTTTTTATGATTGGGCCTCGGAATGGGATTGACTGTTTGAAAGTTTATATGTACTGTATTCGTGACAAAAATAGATTTGTCTCTTCCAGTGACATAAAGTCGTAATATTACAAAAAAAATACAGGCTTTGTCCCATTTTGTTACTCACAACAGTGCTGTTGAGGTGATGAGATAAAGTGTCTTTCCCCAAAACTCTGAAATACACCATTGAGGATGATAGTATTCCATGTAAATGACATTTTTTATCAATATTCTTTCATATATCACACTGTTTCAATTCCATAACAAACGCTTGTAGTACAAACGGTGTTTTTTTGTAATTCAATGCTCATATGAAAGTTGTTTCGAAAGGTTTTTTTTCTTCAAAAAATTAAATATTTTATTGTAGTTATTTTCTTCCTTCCTTTTTTTGAAGTTTTCCGAATTCTTTGTTCAATGATGGAGAAGTAGAAGGCCAAAACATTTTTTTTTACCTCAAAAAAATCATATCTTCTAAAAATATTCTTTATTCCATTATGACAAAACATCTTTCTCCCTCCACCTCATAACTGGTAGACAGTGAAAAAGATATTTGCCCCTATTTCATTGAGTATTCTACTGTGAACAACATCGTTACTTTCTAGTTTCATGGGTAATTGCCTAAACTTGCTTCTTAGTATTTTTTCCATTTGGCTGGTTTTCTCTTAGGTAAAAAAAACACATACCTTCAAATATTTATTAAACTGACCGAAACTTCCAAATCGATACTAACGTCATTAAGACGTAGTGCAATTCAAACCTTAATTTTTTATATGTACAATTATGTAAGACGAATATCTTCTTTTAGAGTGGAGCTGCGAGTTTCGAAAACTGGTATAAATAATACAAGGAAAACACAATGTTCCTCATTTTCTTTGCCAGCCTTGTCCACCTTCAATAATGAAATCCTGAGATGCTCTATTTTGGCTCACCATTTATACCAAACCTATGCCTAAGCCTACTAATATCATATTATTTTCATGTTTTTATATTTTTTTGCTTAGTTTCAAAACGTTTCTATATACTTTTTTCTATGCTTTTTATAGTAGTTATTTGAAAGTTCATCATTAAATAAATTTTTTATGAATACTTTTGTTATTTGTAACTGTTTGCTTTTCCCAAATTCATAATTTTTTATTCAATCCTAACTATTGAATATAAATTTTAGATCATCCTAAGTAACTTCCTAGATATTTTGCTTTGGGTTTGTACATTTTTATAACTTTTAGATTTACAAAATTTATTCAACTCACCTCTTCCTGACTGGTTCAGCAATAGTTTCATCATCAGAGTCAGATTGACCACCGATCCCAACTCTGAAATCAGGATCATTGTTGTCATTATCCCCTTCATCACTTGACTCAATAATCCTCCTTTTTGAACGATTCTTCGACCGAGTATTATACCTTCGTTTCCTCTTACCAATACCTTCAGATCTTTCACTCTCTCCACTGGAAGAAGCAGTTCCAGGTTCTTTCTTCACAGATGTCTTCCACAATTGTGGATTTGATATAATCTTAACAGTTTCCATTGGCTCTGCATCACTAGTCAAATCAATTTCAATAATATTACTGTTTATAGTAACTATTTCTACCTCTTCATCCTCTCTATTGTTTTTGCTGGATTCGGTGCTGGGTTTGGAAATTAGGTCTTCATTGGGAGGGTCACTAGGAACATTGTTTATCTTTTCATCAAGAGAAGGGTTAGGATCTACATTAGCAGCCTTAGGATCAGTACTAGAATTGTTCCCTGGATCAGCAATAGGAGCATTAGGAAGTTCAATTTGATCAGTGACAATGTCATTACCACTTTCTATATAGGTGTCATTATTTACTCCAACGTTACTACCAACATTATCATTCGGTTCAGAATGAGAGGTGCTATCAATATCTTTAGCGAGATTATTTCCCAAGTTATTTTCTAGATCTTCATTTGCTCCATCATCAGGATCATTACTAACATCACTACCGTGATCATCATTAAGTAGATCATCATTCATTTCACCATCACTGAAGTCGCTATCGAGATCAAAAATATTTTTTTCAACAGGATTGTTACCAGCACTTACTTCCATATACATATTGTTTGTGTCATTTTCAACATTAATATTTGGCTCCATATTCGACTGTGATTCAACATTTGATGGTGCCACATTTGATATTTTATCAACATCTAAAGTTGGCTCTATATTTGATGGTGACTCTACATTCAATGATTTTTCAATACTCAATGTTGGCTCAACCCTTGGTGTATGTTCAAAATTTGATGTTGGTTCAACATTTGATATTGGTTCAACATTTGATGTTGGTTCAACATTTGATGTTGGTTCAACATTTGATGTTGGTTTAACATTTGATATTGACTCAACGATCAACATCGACTCAGTATTCACAACTGATTTGACCTTATTTTTTCCAGTTTCACTATATTCATTTTCAGTCAGACTATCAGGAATCTGATTTTTCCTCGCCTGGTCCATATTTTCATCAGAATTGCATTCACTTGAATCTATACTAATCTCAAACTCCATTGGTTCTTCCGTTTCTTCCCTTTCTACTTTTTGGTCCGCACATATATCCAGTTCCGTTTTATAAATGGTTCCAAAATAATCAATCACTTCTGGAGGTTCTGTCTTCAAAATAATCAACTGTTGAAGGTCAAAGAGATTTAAATTTCCAGGTGGGTTAGTTTTTATGTAATTCATAATTTTTTCTTCATTTTCCATACATTGTGAAATGAAACTGAAATTATTTTTAATTGACTTTAAGCAAGTTTGACATAAAATAGGGTTTTTGGTAAGTTCCAAATCCTGAAAAAAAAAATGCATAGCTTATAATACATATCTTATCAATAATATCAGGGTTAATATTTTATTCTAAGGTAATCATCCATTTCATCATTAAAAAACAAATTTGAAAGGAAAGAATTATCAAGTTCTAATTGATCATTGAGTACTACAAGAGCTGAAAAGTTTCGGGTCTCAATATCAGTTATTCTCTCACAAAGAGCAACTCTTCAAAAGCGCTCATTTCAAATTAATTATGGAACTTGACAGATTCAAAAAAATCAACTGAAAAATAGTGTCATGATTTCAAGAAATGTTGATTTATTGTTTGGGTCATTCTAAAATCACTTACCATTTCTGGGATGCATTTTTGAAATCTTTGTGTCAATAAACATTTATTATCCGGTATCAGCCACTCACACGAGTCCCAATCCACTAATTCTAAACAGGTTCTGCATATTTTCATCAAACTTTCTTCATTAGTTTGTTCTAATCCAAGTACTTTCTCCAAATCCACTTGAGTTGTTCCATCATTTGTATAGTTATGAATGTTATCTTCAATTTCAAGGCATGACGTTTTGAAAGAAAAGGCTTCTTGAAGGCTATGGTCACATTCTTCACATACTATCATATTTTCCCAAACATCTAGATTCTGGAAGGAATAGGTATTTATATACTTCACAGATTTCAATATACTTATAAATTGAAAATTTCAATTAAATTCATCTGTTTTGTCTTGACACATAATTTTTTCTCATATGAAACATTTTGTGACCTCACAATTGTATATTTTCAAAAACCTGTAAGAGCCGTTTAAATGAATTATTACCATTTGGAGTTTCATTTCAAGGTTTTGGGAAAATAAACATATATTGTTTATTTCTGAAATGTTATTTGGAGCGAGTATATTTCAATTTAAAATTTATAAATTCTTTGTTTTGGAATGTAAAGGCAGAATTTATGTTGAGGAGATTTATTGACAAAATGGAGAAATACCAATGTGAATTATATTTAAAGTCAAAAAATTTCTTGACAAATTTTTTAATTTGTTCTTCATATTTACTAATTTAGGTACTTTATAGAGGTTTTTGGTAAATGAATACCATAAATAGTTAAGGACTGTAAGGACGAATGGTGAATCTGACTAAGGGGTGAATCAGAGGATGATATCTTAGTTCGATTACCTCTGAAGAGATACTTACAACATTAGGAAGAATTATTTGAATCATATCTCTCTTATCCCCAGTGAGATAATAAAAACTTTGGGAAACTGCTGTCAGACATAATCTGCAAATTTGTGGTTTTTTTTCTTCCATTTCAATGATTCTTCAACAAAAGGTTCAAATAGTAAAAAGGAAACATGTAGATTCTGTTTCTATTTGCTAGTTTTAAACTTTTGGCTCGCCATTAACCTTCACATTATCACTACATGCAGTATTTCCAATTTCTCCTTTGAACACCACATTTGCACATATTCAGTTTTCATATTCTCAATACCCGAATATTGAAACTTTCATTTGAAATCTATTTCACTATGTATATGGAACCCCAAACTTACTGAATAACTGAAAGCCCATTATCAAAAAATGAAAAAAGAATTCTTTGTCTTCTTATTGGGTTCTGGCTTTGGCGTCTAGGTCATTATCCAGGTTTCGACAAGTTTTTTCTGGTTCTTTGTTTTTACTATTCCGAATCGTCCGAAATCAGTGAGTCAGTTGTCAGTTGTGGACATGTTGTGGACAACATGTTCAGTATTCAGTTGGGTGACTTTTTTTCTGACTGTTAGGAACAGTCAGGCCAGAGAACCAGAACAGGCCTGACATGATATCCTGTATTTTTTCTCTGGCTCTGCTTCTTAGGCAATTCGCTAGTTTTCAGTTTCTGAAGACGTTCAGGTTGTGTCACTAGAGGTGATACCACAAATATCTGCATCTATGTAGTTGAAATATTTTTTATCTTGATCGTCGTAAATGACTATCAATTACATTTTATAAATTTATCTTCAGCTGGGTTCCACAGCTCCGATATACGAATGGTAAACCGTAATCGTATCATGTAAAAATGAATAATTCATATGAGCACGAATATTTATCGGGAACAAATTTTAAAGAAATCTGCAGTAACTGTGTTTTGTTCACACTAATTTAATTCCAGATCTGTCATTCCCACCAAAAGTTATTCGTTCTCTCTGCTTGAATAAAATACAACGAACAAAGATGGCGAAACACGACTCACGTTTCACAGATAACATCACTGCTGGGTTTACATGAGCGATAGAGCGAGATATAGAAAAAGTTTTTCATTCAGATGCGACGCCTGTTATGAGAACTGTCAACGAACATACCTAGGTTGACGAACAACGAACAGACCTAGGTTAAAGACAGTCTAGTAGTC
>WOGN01006608.1:0-11984 GCA_015342105.1 Leptinotarsa texana | reverse complement strand
AATTGTCAATACACGATTTTGAATTGAATTGAATTTGAATTTGTGGTAGTTACTTGAAAAAGGCCTTATAAGCCGAAACCGGTGGTAACGAATAAATAAACACAGTAGAAACTAGACAAAAGTATTTTATTTATTCTATATTCAACATGAATTTCTACAAAATTAACAAGTCATCAATCGAACAAATTATTATTATTATTATTCAATGCATTTGATTTGTTTGAAATTTCAATCCAAATCATTGCCATCTTCCAGGAATTCAATCTAACCCTTGGTCGCATCACGGGACTGGACCCAGCTGAGCCTCACTTCTCGAAAGCAAAACCTCCCGTGAGGCTGGACAGATCAGCAGCGAAATACGTGGATATTATTCATACTGACGCGAGTCAGTTCATCCGAGGAGGCTTAGGAATGCTCGAAAGCATAGGACACGTCGATTACTATCCCAATGGAGGCACGGATCAACCTGGCTGCACTGACGGTGTTGTACAATACATCAAAGAGGCTAACGGCAGTTTCTTCTATGGTAGGAATATATTGGATGAAAAATGATGCAGAGAGAATTCTTTTTTCGATTTTAGGTGTCAAGAAATATTTGAGCTGTAATCATATGAGAAGCCATCAACTTTTCCTGGAAAGTCTGACTGTGAATCCGAAGTGTCAATTCATGACAGTAGAATGTTCCTCCTTTCAGGTAGGTATTGCCTCTATTTATTTTTGCACGATTTTGAAAAATATGTTGCTTTGATCCGTTAGAATATATGCTAATGGAAACAAGTTTTGTCTGTTTTGATGAGTCTACTTTAAACTGTAATATCTCAGTGATTCTATTTATTCGAAATAATCGCCATTTGAATCAGTGCACGTTTGCCAACGTTCACAAGTCGAGTAACTCCGGCTTCACATAAACCGTGTACTTGTAATACCTAGCGAAAGCTATATATGGTAATATAAATTATAAATTCGGGAAGAGACAGATTTCTTCAATTCAGATTATTCTTAAACGCCATAACTGTCTCTCATAAAATGTTAAATTATGGCTGAGGGACCGAGAATGTTAATATAAACACTATTCATCGGCGTGAAAAGATGCCCAGTCAGATATAATTATCACGTAGCTCGAAATGTTAATATGGGCATATCAATATCCCATAATTGAAAGTTTTGTGAACTCATCGACAGACGTTTTTGATGACCTACGTCGCACGGGGGCAACCATGAAAGGATAACGGTTTGAGAAACGCGAAGGGCGAGGAACTCAGGACTTCTCTTCCTGGCTTTTGAAAGGAGAGAAGACACAGGTTTCTGGGAGCTCTTCGCTTAAGGCAGCGGTCTTAGAGTGGTGCGAAAGTTTTTGTTTGGGAAGTAAGTCTGCGTGAATTTTTGAGGAAGTTCGAAAAGTTGGTAGTTTGAAGGCTTCTCTTGATGGTCAATCAAGGGCGGTATATTTTGTTTTGGGAGATAGTTTTCCTGGGTGGAATTTTTAATTTTATTTATTCTTGAAAACAGGCGGTTAGCGCGATTTTGGGTGGTCTTTTATTCTGAAGCGAAAATCGAGCAGTGTAGTGCAAAAGTTTCAAATAAAGGACGAAAAGGAAAAGGGCAGCGGTGAGTAAAATATACATGTGTACTAACCATTTCATGATTTTGGGAAGGAGTAAGCTATAATAAATTTGTATACAGGTGTATAGGTCAGAAATCATCGGCTAAGTAAGAGTATTTCATCACTCTCAAATATTATAGAAATTTCCGGCGAAGGCACAAATATTTAGTTTAATTCTTTTCGAGATTTGGTTTTGGTTATTGTTTTTTTTGTATTTTTTTTGTAATTTTATTCTTTGACTATTTTGTAGTATATTTTTCCTTTATTTCCTTTATTATTGAATATATAGCCAAGCAGGCTTTTATTTCAAAATCTACCATAGTAACCTCTTGGAAGGAAGTGTCTACAAATTCTTTTCTCTCTGCAACTAAAGGCCTCCTCTTAGTGCAGCGGCGGAATTCAAACCTCTTTCATATTGGCCTGACATCCAATATTTGATGTGGAGAAATTAGCATTTGGTGGCAGCATCTACCAAATTTTATTTGAATAAAACAAAGATGGCAATAGCGAAAGGGTTACCAAGGGTTGATAGTCAGTTAATAACGTATTATTTCACTAGTGACTCAGCTATAAACCCGTTGATGTTTCAGTGGGATACGTATGTATAATAATAATAGTGAAAACGTGCTCGATTTACTACACGTGGTCTACTGGCCTCAATACATTATTTCGAAGTTAATCGTCTATTTTTGAAATCGCCTGTCATTGGCATTTCTTTGGAACTAAGGAGAATCTACTTAAATGGATAATCTTCCGTTACGTACCGAGTCTCCCGCATTGGGTGGTTGAATCCCTCCTTGTCGATAAAAGCGGATGAATTTGCGCAGCTACTGTCGTTGGAACGGTTGGTGATGTTGCAGGGGGTGTGACGCTAGATGTAATAATGGTTGGTGGAGGAAGCGCCTGGGTACTCGAATCTGAAGTACTACCAGCTGCGGTGATGGATGGAAACCCAAGGTATTGAGCTGGTACCGAATCCGAAGCAGTGGAAGAAGTTGATGGTCTTTGATCCTGTCTGAAATGTTCAATACAATAATCGCAATCAATACTAGCTGGAAGTCAATTTCCATCAAAATGAGAAATTCTCTCCCTTAAATAAATATTAGAAAATAATGCTCAAAATAAGGAGCACTCAACATCCATTATTATAACAACTAAGGTTCTAACATATAGCATCTGAAAAGTATTCACACGTATCAGCGTAACTGCATCTCCACTTTTATAAAACCCATCCATAATTATCAGCTTGGCTAACATTTACCAAAATGAATGATAATTACAATTTTTATATTTTTTATATTTTCCCAGAAGAGGACAATGAAAAATTATAATAATTCGATACCTACATCATGGATCGAACCTTCATCCAAAACAAAAACGAACCGTCATCAACACATTAGTGAACAGAGCTTTGATTATATGTGAAGAAAGCTACGTCGAAGACGAAATAAAACACCTAACAATTGTGTTATGACAGCAAAGACATAATCCGCGCTACGTGTCCATAGGAAAAGTGTAGGAACATCAGTGAAGAGCAACCCCAAAGCACTGTCTATCTGCCATACATAGAAGGTATCACCAACCGAATCGAAAAAATTATAAAGAAGAAAAACATTAATACCATTTTCAAACCAATGAAGAAAATATCGGAGTATCTGAGATCGGCAAAAGACAGCAAAGATCCACTTCAATCAACAGGAGTTTACAGGATGCCTTGTAGCTATGATAAAGTTTACATCGGTCAGAAGAAAAGGAGCATTGGTACCCTCCTAGTCGAGCACAAGCGGAGTTGCCGATTGGGACAGACCGAGAAGTCTGCAGTTGCTGGACATGCTTCATGCGACGGGAAACGCAAGCTAGCCGAGAGGCTAGCAACGTCGAATCATCATTCCACAATAATGTATTCAGAAGCCATAGAAAAACACAAACACCAAGAGAACTTCAACAGACAGGAAGAGAGAACATACCTACCAAAGATCTGGCACACAGCATTGAAAGGCACCAAACCGAAGTCATGTCATACAAATCGCGCGGGAAATACATGTGAACCCGCCATTACAGAAAGTACGCGAAAAATCAGTACTATAAATGACATGACAGAAGTGAGAGCTTCAGTTTAAACGCCAGGTCAAAGGGTAAGGGAGCCAGGCTCCAACCTGTCCGAAACCAAGATGACTGTCGACGAGAGCTTCGGTTTCAGTTAATACGTCGAGAAGAGTACTTCGACCACACCACTGAAGATGACTGCCGCAGTTGCAGTTGAAACGTTTGGAGATTAAACCAAAGAAGACCACGGCAAAACCCGGAAACCAACCATAACAATATTTCATTGTTTACACATATCTGGAAACTTTTTTCTAACTCTATATTCCTGTCTTCGCTCTACTATTTCTAGAAGTTTTCTTCAATGTCAATAAAATATAGATTTTTTTTTCATGTCAAAATCTTTTCATTAGAGATATCATCTGGGCTAATGCCTACGTCTCCAACATTACATTGAGAATCAATTGATAACTAGTGAATCTCATAATGATGCATTACGGCGCATTAAATTTTTAATATTATATGGATCCGGAACAGACAATGTTGCATAAGGCAAAGAGAGAGTTTCCAAAGTTTTCTCTGAATCGAAAATAAAAGTTAACAGGCTATTCAAAATTAACAGAGTTCCACTATTTCAATTACTGTGGTTTTAGCGAGTTTCAATAAATGAGGATCCTTTGTCTGCAAGTGTTGGCTAAAATAATTAATATTTAAGCTGAGACCTTTAATGTCGCAAATTCGATTCGAAAGTTAAGAAAAAAAAGTTTGGCTGCTTCAAGAATATGTGATGGAACTGACAAATACTTGATAAAAATTCATGATAATGAATGTATTTTATACATTTTATTCACTATACTACACAATTCATAAAACAGCAACATATGTTTCACTCTACAACAGATTTTTCAGGGATGTATACTACTGAACTGAATTATTCGAACTATTTGAAAATTAGAGACCAAACACGATGCATTTATGATTTAACACTATACTTGCCATATGTCTCGTTAATAGTGTTAGGCTGAACACCACAAATTCATTGCTATATTCAACTGTCTTCAAAGATTGAGTAAATGTGGGTGACGAAGACGGCATATATGGGATCGACGGAGAACTCAATCTCGACTTCAGCAATGATTCAGCCTAGTACCACTGACGGGACCTACGGCGAGTCGAAACAGCGCTGTCTGTCATTAATGCGTTGTGTTTGGGCTTTAATTCTCTAGTCGTTGTCTTGCAGTGTGAGCTGCAGTAACGAATCTCATCGGCGTTCGATGTCGCTTTGTGGAGCCTTGTTTATCTTTCATATTCGTTGAGTTCTCTATAAATCCTATAGATGGCATCTGCATAAGAGAAGATGTCGTCGCCATCATTTCCTCAATCAATATTAACGGAGTTTTATTTCAACACCTCGACACGTGTTTCAATCACCTAGTGATCATCTTCAAGAGAATATTTAACTTTCTCTAATCTTCCTCTTGAAGGTGATCACTTGGTGATCGAAACATGTGTTTTGGTATTAAAATAACGGTTTGGTATTGGGATAAAACTCCAGTAATATTCATCACTACACCAAAGGTTCCAAATAGATTGATTCACTTCTCCTTCATTATTGATTTTAGATTTTTTCATTATCTTCATTTATTAACATCAATTCCGGTTATAAATTCATAGAGTGTATAATTACTTCTTCTTTTCGTGTATCCTACCTTCATTCGTATTGCGAAAAGGTAGGTAGGTAGATATAAAGTGACTCAATTCATCCCTATCCTTGACGGAATCGATAACTTCATTTCGTAATCTTTCAGATCACCTTGATGTCCGCAATAGTCTCTACATATGAAGGCATTTGCACGTCAGCTATTCCAGACGATACACTCGATTCAGCCAAGCAGGACTTTTCAGACACAAATTTATAAACATTCACAAAACCTCAAAGGGAAATTTTTCTCCTGATGCAGATTCTACTCCTGCTGTTCGAAAATTGGGTTAACCAGTTGGGTTAACCTCCATGTCCTTTATAAACTCAGCTCAAAATGGGTGAAAGGGGAAGCTTTCTCTTGATCCATTGTTACAGGGGGGAAGGAGCAGATAGCTTATTTCAGTCCTCTGTAGACTTCGGATATTTTTGGTTCCGTAAAGGTCCTCTGTGTAGCTAAGGAAGGAAGGTTGACTAGAGAGCGCCCAGAATATCGATAGCTCTGTTAGTAGCACTGAGTGGAAACAGGTATACATCTTTTCGGCACGTTAGACAATTGTCACACGAAAAAATTCTAGGTGAAGATGAAGAGGATTCATATGGGAAATAGTAAGGTATACGGGATAGGCTCAATTAGGAAGAAGCTACCCTTCTGGAGCTCATTCAGATGAATTAAATTTGGGAAACTTTGAAGGTGTGTGACAGATCAGTGAAGTTATCATAAAAAATGCTAACTTACGAGCATTACTGTTTTTTTTCTGGTCCATATAAAAAAATTAAATTGGTTATAGTTGCTGAAAGCCGAAACGATGTATCGAAATATTTTACAGTTATTTGAAAAGTGGCAATGGGGATATCTTCTTAAAGAATGTAATTTTTTTAAACAAAATTGGCGTATTTTGCCTGTTTTCGAATCAATTCAGAAATAATCAAATGTTTCCGAACTTCAAAATGCTAATTGAAGCGATTGAAGCTTTCTGACAGGCATTGTTTTTTCATTAACTTGGCTCTGTATCTCTTACAGTTCCCGATTTTTCCAAGTCGGATCCTTTTTTTTTGGACTGACATGTTAGGTCTACAGGTTATCCGAAATTCCTATTATAAAACCCAACTGCCTTAAGTGACATACAATTCGTCTACAGGTATTTCCTCAAACTACAACACGATACCACATACAGCTCACTTCACCTCTTCAAAGTAAGGAAAGGGTGAAAACCATCAAAGCCGTAAAAATTGAAAAAAACAAAAAACGCAGCAGTGGAAGCGTAGTATCGACAGTTAAAATATCAGATCAGTGATACACTCTTCAGTTAAAACTTTTGGGTGTGATCCAATATTTATCAAGCATGAGATGGTTGGTGCACATGTGGAAGATATCAATACTAATATATCTAGTATGGAAGGTGCTTTATTCAAAGCGTTCACAGAAGTTATCAAGAAATTGAGGTCAGAAGATTCGTCTGAGAGTAATTAACACAGTGTACTTTAAAAGCCAGATTCAAAGATTTGTCCTCCGATTCATAAGTTTTCCCGTATTATCTCCAATGGAAAGATTCAGAGGCAAATTGAATATTGCCATTGACTTTTCTTCAGAAGGATTAGATATATGCAATTATACAACAGATAATGCGGCTTCTTGTCGTTATGATTTATATGCCCTTACGAATGACATTGAGACAAAGGGTTATTACAGAGCATATTTCAGACATCCATACATTACCATGTGGCACGAATACAGCGATTCACACGTGTATCCAATTCCATCGAAATCGCTTGATGTTGGGAGGCATATGTCCTCTTTTATGAACGGGAGGGAACGATGTTGCACTTTTGAGGTAATTTTTTCTTTTTTTTATAAAAATAAACTCAGTCAATTGATTTGTATTTCATAGTTATAAAAAGTGTTCAATGTGAAATGTGAAATTGAACAAACTCACCTGTAATAGGGAGTATCCATGACGGTCAGGGAGTCCTTCCTCTTCTTCTTCACTCCAACTATTTTCGGCGGGGAGGTAGCCACTCCCGACGACGAATCCCTGCGACCGCTTCTTCCGCTCTCTCCTGAACCTCTTCTCGAGTTGCGGCGTGAGTGGTAAGTGGAAGAATCCCTGCGTTCTTTTCGGTGGGATTCTCCGCTGTCTCTTCTTCTCGTCACGCTGACGGCGCTAGGACTCACGACGGGTTCAGCCGGTGTTGTGGCAGTTGTGGTTGTTGTTGCTGTGACGCTCTGCTTACGTTGCCACAATTTCGCTACTTCCGCTTTGAAGTCGTGCATTATGGTGTGGTGGGTGGAGTCTCGGCGAGATCTTGAACCCATGCTTCTAATTCCTGAGTCGGCGCTGGATTCTCGTCGCTTCCTGTTTGAATTCATGAGTTATTGTTAGAGGCAATATACTCTTAAATTTGTGGTACTGAAAATAAGTTATACCTATAATTTACTGTTGAGCTTGAGCTTGAGAATTAAGCGGAGAAAGTAACCAGGAATTCAATGTCTCAAAAACCTCAGAACACAGAGACAGATGCTACAAATGCGATACGCATATATACAGACGCCTCAAAAACCAAAGAAGGCTCAGGATCTGGAGTGTACTCCAGTTGAGCGTACGGATTGAGTGGGGAATGGGAAAAAATACCAGCGGGGTTCAAACAGAACTGACTGGTATCTCAATCACCAGAAAAATGATTTCTAGCAAGCAAAAACATAATAAATCTGCACTGATAGCAGACAAGCCCTATTGGCCTTGTAAAGACAACGTGTTATCTCAGGGCTAGAACTTGAGTGTCACCAAGATTTAGCCAAAGCCTTGGTAAATAATAACATTATCCAGAGGTGAATTGAAGGGGAGGTGAGGAGTAAAGGTAATCGCCAAGGAGACGGCTGGGCTAAGAATCTTAGGACCCAGTGGCACTTACGGCCTGATGACTTCGACAATTGCGGAACTAGCCAAATCTTACAGTCATACTCGATCCCTGAAGGGATGGGATGAAATCAAAGGATGCAATAATGCCAGCATCGCCCTGAGCGACCCTGGGAAGCTGGCGCCGAAGAAATATCTGACGATGACCAGGAAAAATCTACGCTCAACAGCAGGATTTCTGACTGGCCACTATCAACTCAGAAAACACCTCCATAATATGGGGCCGGTTGACACACCACTATGCAGGAAGTGTGAACAGGAAGATGCGAGTGTCCGGAGTTATCGTCAATAATAGAGTCTGTGTTTGGCGAGTCTTGGCCTACACCTGCCGATATAAAGGAGATGTATCCTAGTGATTTTTTCATCTTCGTGGAAAGGACAGGATAGACGATGACGTAGGAGAACAACTCCACAGGAAGATGTACAATGGGTCACATGTAGCCTAAGTGCTGTGCTCACCCTCCTACTCTACATATACTGTGATGCAGATACCCAGAGATCGGTTTATTCCAAACAGATAAATGTCTCCGAACCGGGTTTGATAATGCCAGACAGACGATTCCAGTTTCAATAATTTTCTTGGGGGTTAAAATGGACAGCAATATATCTCACAATCCTGTCGCTGGAATTACAACGGCTGCTTCTCCAAAGCTTGTAACACTGTTCCAAACTAGAATACTACACACACCCCCGCAATATTTGATGCTTTATGAAGCTCAGATCAGACCTTCTTTGGAGTAGTGCCCAGATCTATGGAGCACCGCCCCTGGGCATACCCTGAAGCTGCTGAATTCCATCTCTTATTGGAGGCGCGAACATCACTTGCAACCTTGATAATCTGGAACACCGAAGAAATATTGGAGATTTGTCTCTCTTTCATAGATACTTTCACGGGAGGTGTTCAAGTGACACATTTGATTCCACTAGTTTTGAGGTTCAACTCAGGTCATCTCAAACGTCACTATTCAAGAGCTCTTCAATTTGGAGAACTGCGTTTATGTAATGTAAACTTCCTGAGAACGTTTTTCCAGATGAACTGATCTTAGAACACCTCATGAATTTTTTTGTAGTGCTTGTGTTCTGTCCTTAAACTACCTCAGCTTCAGCATAACAATATATAGAATAATCATTACGTTGATAATGAGGGATACTAATTTAGGTTTTTTATGTTTGTATTTCAAAATTGATGAGTTAGTAGATTAATTACTGACTAAACCTATGGCATGTTTATAAAACAGCACTCCTATTATGCCTCTTCAAAACGAGGCAGTATGAGCGAGATACGACTGACAGGCGAAGGGATGCTAGACATTATTTTAGCAGGATATAGAGAAATGCCAAAGTAGCCCTATTGCTGACCAAACACATCTACGGAACCATATGATATATTAGATAGATAGATAGATAGATAGATAGATATCCATTTATTTCTACAGAGAAATGTAAATCTTGTAAAAAGACAGTGGTCATTAAATACATTATGAAAGAAGTTTCCCTGGTTTTGTAAGCGATGGAAAAATAAGCAACTACTGTTATTGAATTAGCTTGTTCGAGAATAACCGGAGTAATGAAAACCACACCAACAGCAGCAGAGATATTTCCGAATCTACTACTTTCATGAAGTTTATGATATTTCATTGAAGAAACGAGTGAATTTATATTATGGGTGCCTGAACTTTGCGTCACTCTGGTATCTGGCCAGGTACTGACATAAAGAACTGGCACTTATTGACTCTATACTGGGCATCAGAACAATCACCAACCTCAGGCAACGATAAAGTTGATAGGTGTGCTGGACTTGATTCAGCATCTCCCTATTTTGACCCTGAACCGAGTGTGGAGTGAGAAACAAGACCAGGAAGTAGATCAATAAGAAACAAAACAATTACCGAAGAATATACCTGACAACACGTATGGGAAGAGGCGATCCGAGGAATCGGCTCAGGGTAAGTCACTTGCCTTTTATTGAAGGTGGCACCTGAATAAAAAAGGGTTATATAATATAGCTGTAAATAATTCAACAAAGAAGAAGAGGCGTTTCATTTCATAAAAGGCAATGAGATCTTGACAAACTAGTACGAAGAACTACTGAAATATGTACGCAATAAGAGCATCAAGCTGAATATTCTCTTCATGTCCAAGAAAGATTCACATAATTCAAAATATAACTGATCATATCTGAAAAAATTCTCTCACCTCTGAGTTGATATACTAGGAGTCGGACCAGATTCCATTGCGCTCTGTCTTCCCCAAGGCAAGGATCTCGCCAAGTCCGCCAGAGTCTCCCGACGATAGAGCTTCTTCTGTTGTTGTTTCTTCGAGCCACCTCCCCATTCTCTCAGTATGTCTGTCAATTGAGCCAAAGAACTCCTCCGCCGTCTTTGGCCGGCAGGAGGTGGGGAATCCTCTTGTGGAGAGGTAATGTTGCATATTTGAGTGGCTGAATCGCGACGGCCTCCTAGTCTTTGTCTTATTGTCGATTCTTCCACCTGTGAACATTTTAATATTCAGTAATGATGAGGCACCGATGCAAACACAATTTTTTACGATAAGTATGGCCAGAAAATCGGTATTCTGAAGTCCAGTGTCTATTTGTCTTTTATTCGTATAGACAATCATTTCTGTCAGAATTTTTTAGTTTTTCCAATGACTTCGATATCCAAACATCAACAATATAACAGAAGACAATAACGAATAAACCATCAACCAGGAATAATAAATGCAATACGTTGCAAGGGAGACAAGCCTCCGACCGTTTCAAAAAACACAAGTTCCGCGAGATCGATCCAACCAGAGACATACGTCCCGATTTATAATTTTAGTTGCAGGAATTATAGAGAAGACTAGCCTCCAATTGGTTTTCGTTAGCGTACAATTGCGTTTGTTTTTTATTTAATTATTCGGACGGGATGCCATGACGGACCAGGACGGAAAAATATTTCGGTAAATCGTTTTAGTGTTTCTTGATAATATTTGTTATTTGTATATAAAACAGGCAGTATTGTATTATAGTAGTGCTTTTTGGTAATATTTTTAATGTGTTTTTGAAGTGTTTTCTTTCAATCTCAAGGTGCTTTCAGGTTTTAGCTTTTTGGTAAGTTTTTTTCCCCATTTATTATGAATATATTGAACGAAATTAAAATATCTGACGATATAGTCGATTGGTTGTTGACAAATAATTTTAAGTCTATATCTTATGAAAATAAATTTTACATTATTAAAACTCTGGGAGGGCATCAACCAAATTTGATTTGAATTAAAGCGCCAGATAATCGCAAAAATCGGGGATTTTATATTAGTTGGTACGATAAATGCGTTTAAATCTTAGGGATTACGTATCCTATCTTCGGCGGCAGGGCTATACAGCTCCTTCCCAGCCTGCTAACGAAGTGGTAGAAGTGGCAGTTCTACCACCCGTTAGCACGGCTGGAGAGGAGATTCGTACCATACCACCAATGGAGACGACAATTAGAACACGCAGGGCGCTACACAGGACTAAGCCCCTGAAGCCACAAGAACTGGCTCGTTTGGATGCGGAGGTTCATAGTGTTCTAACAGAAGAGGCTGACATCTGGCAAATAAACACCGCCGTGTATAACGTCGTCCAATCGCTTTCCGAATCGGAAGGACGAAATCCCGGCCTTGCGGTTCGGAAGATTGAACGGCGTGTACACAAGATGGAGGCTAAGATCACGTCGGCGAGACAACACGCGTCTCGTAT
>WOGN01006606.1:295-12341 GCA_015342105.1 Leptinotarsa texana | reverse complement strand
TAAGATATGTAATGAAATAGTACGAATAAAACATTATTAATATAATATATTAAATAACTCCCATACGTTTTGTCGGTGGATTGCCTGGTTGACCCCGGACTAATAACTTATTGTCCGGCTGTCGATGCTGATTGCTTGTTCGGCTCAGTTCATCTGATACGACGGTGTTTGATGTGGCGTTTGTTTCTGGAACTATATATACTCTCCGAATACGGGTTGTTCGCCTGACGCTACGTTAGCTGAACTGATGGTTGGAACGGTTTGTTTATTTCCAAACTGACAGGTTGAGATCTTAACCTGTGATTCGAATCTAGATTCCTGGATGGAATTTGCCGAATCGAGAAGCCAAATACTCCATTTTGGGATTGTTAGTCGAAGTGTGGTAATGGTTACAGTGGTTCAACTAATTTTCCAACCTCCTGGTTGTGGTTTCCAGACATTGTAACGATAACTTTAGCGTACCCCGGACTAATTGTGTTTGGACCAGGTACGTAAATCTCAGCATTCGAGTCGGTCTAGGCGTGCTGTATACCTTTCTTGTGGAATGCTTTCTTAGGACTTTGGAACTGGGTGCTGCCTTGGAGTGAGTTTGTTGCAAGGTGGATACTGTTTGGATCAAGTCTGATGGTGTGCCGTCTCTCCTCTTCACATTAATGCCTCCGTGACGACCAAGGTTACATGAAACAAATTTTTTGCAGTAAGTACTCTTAATATAAAAAATTGTAAGTCTTGTATGAATTAAAACAGCGTGGTTTACTTAACTATTGTTTCCATTACATTATTGCAGGAAGTTATTCTTGCGAATTTGAATTCTACATGAACTTCTAGAGCTAACTATCAATATAATTTATATATTACAATTTAACATACGTTTAGTCAGCATTCCTCACTTATCAAGAACTCATTTATACATGTGGTGGATCTAGATATTCTACATATATTCAAATTATATACCAATTGAAAAAATGATAGAATTCGCCCCCCTTTTCGTTTCTATTTTGCTATTAACATTCTGAGTAAAAAATAACTTCTCCTCTATAATAACCTGGCAAAAAGAATAATTCGGAATAATAGAGAGCCAAAATATTTCTTTCACATTTATATTTTAATGTTGAAAATAAAAATATAGGGTTGTTTCTCTTTCCGATGAATTGGCTATTCACCTACTTTTGCTGTTCATTTCTCGTGATATTATTTTATATTACACGTCTGACAGATTTTTCGTGAAACAAAGCATACAATAATTATTATTTACCAGGGGATTATTGTTTCAACTTTATACTTTGAAGTAAGCATAACAAGTGTTTCTTAAAATGCTTTGAAATATAACATTAGTTATGGGAATTCACTATGAATTAAAGAAGATAAAATATTGAAACTCCCTAAAAACCTACTGTTTTTATTAATTGAAAAGCAATTAATGAACTCACTCTCCCAAATTAGCCAATTTCGAAATATTTCCCTATGATGGATGAGAAATTAAAAAAATAAATTGTTGAAACTATTCAGATCACTAAAACTATCATTTCAATGATGAAATCCTTGTTTCGAATATGACGTCAATCGATAACTTGGAGAAAAAATCTAAAAGAAGTTTTCAAAATTTGGTAAAGCTGGCAAAGTAAAATTTGAATCAGAGTCCTCATTGGAATATTAATAAGGGAAAAATTGTTTCCAATATTCTGATGTAACTTAAATTGAAAAAAATCATTCTCAATTTCTTCCAAAGAATGAAAATGTAGATCATGACTCAAAAATAAATAACTGAATACAAATTTTCATGTAAGCCTGAGTCATATTGATTTAACATTGAAGTTCGTCGAAAGTATTGCATTTTGAACTTCATTTAAATACTCGAATTTTCACAAAAACAAATTTTTCTGTTACTCAATTTTGTAATGCAAATATCCATTGAATGTAATGCAGAATACCTCTGATTCAGTATGTAAAATTATTTCAGAGAAGCCACGAAAAGATGAAAATATTTGAAACTTTATTCGAAGAGGAGACGAATAATTTTATTCAGATATAAGTTTCAAATTTTTTTCATTATTTTGTTAAAATATTCGAAACGATACAAAAACATTCAAGGAGATTTCAATAAAATTGCAATATTGTTCTGATGGTAAAAGTTCCCAAAAAATTAAATAGAAAACACTAGGTACATTTCAAACTATTTCTCAGAAAAGTAATATGTGAGGCATATCCTACTGAGATAAATGAAACTGATCGGGGATGAGTTTTCTGCATGAACGTATGAGATCCATGAAATCCTCTAGCAGGAAGATGTGGTTTGGAACGCAAATAGCACCGCAGTTGCAGCGGTGTCCGGATATTCCCCTCGGATCTTGAAAATCCGGGAGACGGCCACGTTGAGGCGTCGCGCCGGTTCGTACCCATATCCGCAGCAAGTCTCCAAGGTGAAGAGCCTCTAGTCGATAAAATAATGTAGGTAAGGGTAGTCGGCAAATTGAATCCGTAACTTCGGGAGGCGAGGTGCGAGGTGAAGTGTCATCGCTTCACGGCGTTGATTACGGATCCGAGTTCGGTCTTGCTGCGAGTATTGCGATGACCCCAGCGGGTGATAACGCAACGTGAAGAAATTCAAGCGAGCGCGAGTGAACGGCGAAATTATGACTCTCTTAAGACGGGAGTAACTATGACTCTCTTACAGCCATCGCCTCATCACCTTGGTGGTTACGACAACCTCTTCTTTTGCTGTGGTGGAGTTATTGCTACTTATAATGGTCCGAAACCGGCGGCGCAGAATAGCGGTCGGGTGTCTCATGAGAGGGGACTCCTGGTCGCTTTTGGCGTTAAAGTCATTGGGTGGCGCTGACTGGCGTTCCTGATGCTTGTTCATCCGAGCGTCCGCGTTGTGTTCTGCGTTTAAACCCGTTAGTGGCGTATATTGGCGGTCCAGGTGCTCGCTTGCACGAGTGACTGGGCTGCCTTTTGCGTTAAAATGTTTTTCAGGCAAGTCGACTGACATCTCCTCGTGGTAACCGCCGAAAAACGCTCGTTATCCTTAAGGGGAGTCGAATAGGCTAACGTCAACGGCGAAATGAACCAGCCTGTCACTCAGCCTCCTTGGCCGGATGGCAATTGCGGCATACTGGTAGTTGATGGGCCCCCAGGGGTGCTTAAAACCTCTACCCCCTTGCTGGCGGATCCCGGTCGGTGTTGCATGAACAGTACCACTCGGGAAAGGCTCTGAGAATCTTTTTCTAGGGGGGGCTCCAGGACGGCACTGGAGATTAGAATGAAAGGGAGAAGAGCTAGGGGGTCTAGCAAGCCTCCTAGCAGGAAATCTCCGGCTCCAACACATAATGTATTAGCTTCGGATGCATGTGCTGACTCAGCTCCCCTCCCAGCACATTTAATACAAGGGGAGCAACCCGATGACGATAACGGCCCCGATAATGGACATGAGCTGGAGATGGATAGGTTTATGAAAGAAATATGGGAGAGTATGGGCTATCTACACAGAAAGGTCCTGCACTGTGTCTTCTCGAGGGCAGGAACCTCCTGTCATTGCCTCTGGTGGAAGAATAACAGCACCGTCGGGATTGGCACCCCGACAGAAAAAAATTATATGCACTGAATGCCGTAAAGTATATCGATTTTAGCCGACGGGCAGCAGTGTGGCATTTGCAATTCGGTCATCGCGACAGACATGGGACTCTCCCAACATATGCGGCATAGGCATCCTGACGCCAGAAACGAAGCGAGAGCCGCTAGTTCCTCATACTATCAGCCTCCTCGGCCAAGGCATAACCAGGTCTTTAATGAGGACGAAATTCGCACTATGCTGGAGTGCGAAGTGAGGTTCAATGGCGACAGGTTGATTGCCTTAAATATGGCACCCTTTATACCAACAAAGTCCAACACTCAGCTGAGGCATAAAAGTGATGATAGAAAATACAAAATGAGGAGGGACCAATATCTTATTGAACACAATCTCCCTCCTCTAGCCGACAAAAAGAACTCGAAGAGATCGAGGAAGTAGTAAATCTGCCCGACAGTTAAGTCCGCGGGCTGGCGGATCCACTCCTGGTTGCACAAGAAGAGGCTGTGGCCATAGTCAGAGAGTTGGAGTCCATCCAGCGCGCCACTTTAGAGTACGGGGGGTGTCGCAGAGAGAACATTGAGTTGGTTCTCGTTCAACAGATATTCCTGAACGCCCAACGGTCTCAAACAGAGCTTACGGCTTTCGCAAACTTGGGTACTGGTTCGGAGCGGTCGTCTTATTATGACCTTGACGTGCCTCAAGGGTTTATCGATTCGATGTACACATGGGTTCTTAGTGTTGTCCAAGCCGACGGCCGTCTCAGAATCCCTAAGCCTAAGAGGGGAGCGCGTGGAGACCGGGGTAGTTACAGGCGCTACCTCTACGCCAAAACGAAAGACCTGTTAAACAAAAATCCTTCCCTTGTGGCAAGGTACGTCCGTAATAACGTGGACTGGTTGGACGCCCCCGGGATCAGCTGTCCAAATGCGGACGTACAGGATCTGTATAATAGATTATGGGGCCAGAAGCCTGAAGTACAGATTTCAGATCTGGGAGAAAATGAGCCTCCTATCGAGTTATCTATGCTTTATCCGAGATAACTCGAAATGAAATAAAAGAAAAGTTCTTCCAAATGAGCAGCTCCACGGCGGCTGGCCCAAAAGGCTTTCGGCTTATTAATGTGAGAAGACCAGCCGTTCATGAAGTCCTCCATAGATTCTACAACCTGGTGATGGTATGTGGCCGGATACCATCCGACTGAAGGAAGAATCGGACAACTCTGATTCCCAAGAAGGATAAGAACGGTAGTAGGGCGGAGAACTACCGTCCAATAACGATTGCTTCGATCCTAAGTCGAGGATACGTCGGTATCATCGACAAGAAGCTGAGAGGAGTGGTCGAATTCTCACCCCGCCAAAAGGGGATCGTTAACGGAGCGGGGTGCTTCAATAATGTACATCTGTTGAACGAAGTGCTGCAGCACTCAAAAATCCATGAGGGTATGGTCGTAACGATAGTGGATGTATCTAAGGTGTTCGACACGGTACCTCATGAGGTACTAAATCCCTCGTTATGGAGAAAAAGTCTTCCAGCACAAGTTGTGAAGATTGTGGAAGACGCCTACTCAGATGTGAAAACCTCACTAGAATTAAACGACGCACAAATCGAAGTGCGCCTCCAGCGGGGAGTCGAAAAGCAAGGTGACTCCTCAGTCCGTTTCTATTCAATGAGCCTTAGAACCCCTGCTGCATAAGCTGGAGAGTCAGCCGGGGTACCAGATTAATGAATCTGAAGAAGTAACGTGTTCTGGCCTTCGCTGATGACGTGGTGTTATTAGAGCAAGACGAAAGCCAGGCACAACAACAGTTGAGTGACACGGAAGCATACCTAGTGGGGTTAGGTATGAAACTATCAGAATAAAAATGCCAGACCTTCCGTGTAAATACCACCAGATTCCTGGCAAAGACAACCTCGGACTGAAGTTCGACAGTGGTGAAGGGGTGCCGGTAATTGGGGCCGGTGATTGCTTTGTCTATCTTGGTGTAAGATTCTCTCCCTGGGTCGAAATCATGTCGGAGGAGATCAGAGTCGACCTTGCATAAGCTTTAACAAGAGTACAGAAGCTAAAACTGAAACCACACTAGAAGATAGACTTAATCACCACTTACCTGGTCCCACACTACCTGTACAAAATCAATGTCACGATTCCATCGCTCAACGAGATCATTGCGATGGACCAGGAGCTACGGGTAGTTATAAAAGCTATTCTCCATTTTCCGATTAGTACGATAAACGGTCTGCTATACGTCAGCAAGAAAGATGAGGTTAAAGTGGCTCCTAACCTCAACAGCCCTAAAAGCTGGGTTAAAGTTTTGGAACAACCCCGACCCAGCAATGCGAGCTCTCGCCGCTGGATCCAGGTTGGAGGTCCGTCTACGAAACCTGGCGAAGGAGGCGCGTATCAACTGGCCGCTTGATCCAACAGTCCTGAAGAACTACGTACTGAAAGAGCGTAAGAAAAAGCTCGCAAGATGGTCTTGTTGGTCGCGGAAAGTAGGTCGCGGCCTTCACCGACTCCAAAGTCAGTAATACATGGCTTAACAATCTATCACTGCTAAAGTCATGTTGCATGATAACGGCCCTCAGAATGCGAACTAACTCAGGTGCTAATAGGGTGGCCATGAGTAGAGCTGTACCAGTACCTGATCTGAACTGCCGCTAATGTGGGTTCCAGTTGGAGACGCTGGGTCACATATTGGGCCAGTGCAGATACACTAATCCGTCACGGATCAGAAGGCACGATGAGATTCGCGACCTCATCGTCGCAGAAGTAACAAAGCAAGGCACAGAGGTAGCGGTAATGGTCGAGACGACTTTGTCGACCCCCGTGGCGGGAATCTCAAACCTGACTTGGTGATACAGCGCCAAGGAAGGGTCTTCGTGGTCGTGGTCCCCACGAAGATGGGGATGGCCTCGTTTCAGGACCAGTTAGTGAAATATAGCCGACAATTTCGGCAAAGGTTTCATGCTTGTTCCTACCAAGGAACAAGAGGAGCATTGCCCAGGGAGACAACCCGGTGTCTTGGAACGCTCGGGTTGCAGAATCAGGGATTATTTAAAACAATATCCTCAATTGCCCTCAGGAGCTCCATAAAAATGTATCATGATTTCATGGATTACAATGGCCCCCTTCGCCGGCGTAGTCGGCAACCGCCATGAGGTACGCCTCATGGTAATCTCTTGGCCATAACTATCATGTGTTCGCCCCAGGGCACCAACCCTATTGGTGAGGTCCTTTTTAGTTTAGGTAGTATTACCTGTTTTAACATATTTATATTAATTTATTATTTTAACTTCTGTATACACTGAGTTTTATCTATTTTAAGCTCACCCATGCTTCCCTATTGATGGTTGAGTATTTTATCTTTACAACTTTCATTTACTGACTACCAATCATACTCCTATGAGTACGACGGGCTATTTAGCCCTTTGGATATTTTATCCTTTTGACGGCCGGTGCGCTCCTCGGAGTGCAGTCCTCATGCCGATGCAGTATTAGCCAAATGCCTCGTCATCTAATTAGTGACGCGCAAGTCACGGCAGGAGTAACTTTGACTCTCTTAAAGCGGGTTAGCCCCCTTGGGTGCGTCATAGCTGCTCGTAATGGTTAGGAACGAGTATCGCTTATGGACGGCTCGTTGTCTCGTGACAGGTGACGCCGAGCAGCCTTTTGCGTTGAAGCTCTTTCCTGACAAGTCGACTGACACCTCCTCGTGGTAACCGCCGGGAAACGCTCATCGTCCTCATGGGGAGACGAATAGGCTAACGTCAGCGGCGAAATGAACCACTAAGCCTCCTTGGCCGGATGGTATTTTGGACGGGTCCGCAAAAGGTCATGGCAACTGGGGCATACTGGTAGCCTCAACCTCCTTGTCGGCGGATCCCGGTCGACAACTGCATGAGCAGGGCTGCTAGGGTAAGTCTCCGAGAGGCTTTCCTAGGGGGTCTCCAGGACGGTACTGGAGATTAGAACGGATAGGCAGAAGTTCTGACGGGGCCTAGCAAGCCCTCCAGAAGAAGCAATTTGCTCCAAATAGAATTGAAGCAGCCTCGGATGCATGTGCTGGGTCTGCTCTCCTCGCAGCACATGATCCACAGGGTGAGTACGATGATGACCAGTCTATTGAACATGGAAACGAATTGGTTAACGGAACAGACTTAGAAATGAGGTGCAATGAATTGTTTGACGGAATAGATTACCCTATAGTGGTATCCCATAGATTTGCACCGAAATCATGCCCTCTATGTCTCCTAGAGGGCCGTAACCACCTATCACTAGGGCCGACAGATGAGGATTGCCACGTTCGGGATTGGCACCCCAAACGTGAAGTGACAAACCTCTGCGCTTTATGCGGAAGAGAACACAAAGCACGTCACAACTGCTGGTGCCATGTAGCAAAATGTTTTGGTCCGAAACCAGTCGTAGTCGATGGGCAGCGACAGTGGTAGGCCTCAACACATGAGGCTCAGCCATCCTGAAGCCAGAAATGAAGCAAAGGCTGCTGGTACCTCACATGGTCGGCCTCCTCGGCGAAGGCATAACCAGGTCTCCACCGAGAATGAACTTCGCATGATGCTGGAATGCGAAGTGAGGTACTATGGCGACAAGATGATGGCTTCCACAATGGCGCCCCACATACCAACGAAAAAAATATACAGCTCCGCCACAAAAAAGCTGACCAAAAAAATAAGACTGGTTAAAGACGGACATCGTATTGAGAATACGACGTACCCCAGGGGTTTATGGATGTACTCCTGGGTGCTTACAGTCGTCCAAGACGGTGTACGCACGAGAAAACCTGGACCAAAGAGGGGAGCGCGTGAAGGCAGAGGTAGTCGCAGGCGCTACCTGTATGCTAAAACGCAAGATTTGTACAACAAAAATCCCTCTCTTGTGGCACGGCACGTCCGCACGTCCTGTATAATAACCTTTGGGGTCACAAGTCTGTGGTACAGGTCCCAGATCTGGGAGATAGCGACCCACCAAAGGGGTTATCACGAGTACTCTCGGAAATAACCCCCGAGGAAATAAAACAACGATTCGCCCAGATAAGCAGATCCACGGCGGCTGGCCCAGATGATATTGGTCTTATAAACATAAGAAAGTAAGCCGTATATGAAGTCCTCCATCGGTTTTTCAACTTGATAATGGTATGTGCACGGATACCATCCGATTGGAGGAAGAATCGCACCACACTAATACCCAAAGAGGGTAAGGACGGTAGTAAGACGGAGAACTATCGTCCCATAACAATAGCTTCGATCTTAAGTCGAGGTTACTTCGGTATCCTCGACAAGAAGCTCAGAAAAGTGGTGGATTTCTCGCTCCGCCAAAAGGGGTTCGTCAATGAGGCGGGGTGCTTCAATAACGTACACCTGCTAAACGAAGTGCTGCAGCACTCGAAAGCCCACAAGTGAATGGTGGTAACGATACTGGACGTGTCTATGGCGTTCGACACGGTACCTCATGAGGTACTAAGTCCATCGTTACGGAAAAAAGGTCTTCCGGGCCAAGTAACACGAATAGTGGAAGACTCGTATGCAGGTGTACAAACAATATTAGAGTTAAACGATGCACAAGTCGAAGTGCGCCTCCAGCGCGGGGTCAAACAAGGTGACCCCCTAAGTCCTTTCCTATTTAACGCAGCCATAAAACCCCTGCTGCTAGCGCTGGAAAGTCAACCGGGATATCAGATCAACGAATCTGTAAAAGTCTCGTGTCTGGCCTTCGCGGATGATCTCATCCTGTTGGCCCAAGACGAAGGCAAGGCCCAAAAACAACTAAGTGACACGGAAGCATACCTATCGGGGTTAGGTATGAAGCTGTCACAGCTAAAATGTCAAATCTTCCGTCTAAAAACCACCACTTGTCTACCTTAGTGTGAAATTCTCTCCTTGGGCAGGTATAACAGCGGAGGGAATCGGAGCCGACCTTGCTTGAGCATTAAATAGAGTGCAAAAACTGAACCTGAAACCACACCAAAAGGTCGACTTATCACCAATTACCTGGTCCCACACTACCAGTACAAAATAAATATCGCTATTCCATCAGGAGCTACGGGTAGTGAACAAACGTATACTCCACTTGACGAACTGCACAACCAATGGGTTGCTGTATGTCGGCAAGAAAGACGGCGGACTAGGTATTCCGAGGTTAGAGTGGCTCCTAACCTCATCAACACTAAAAGCTGGTTTAAAGTTTGCGTACAACCCCGACCCAGCAATGCGAGCTCTTGCCGCCGGAACCAGATTAGAGAGCCGTCTGAAAAATCTGGCGAGGGCGGCTAGAATAAACTGGCCTATTGAGGACCCCAAAGTCCTCAATAACTACGTTGAAAAGGAACGTAGGAAAGAGCTCGTCAGATGGTCCCGGCTATAGTCCCAAGGGAAATCAGTCGCTGCCTTCACCGATTCCAAGCTAAGTAACGCATGGCTGAGTGTTCATTCACTCCTTAAGCCATGCCGCATGATCACAGCCCTCCGGATGAGGACTAACTCATGTGCTAATAGGGTGGCCATGAGTAGAGCCGGATTAAAGCCTGACCTTAACTGACGGCAATGTGGATCCCAGTTGGAGACACTGGGCCACATTCTAGGACAGTGCAGGTACACTAAACCTGTAAGGATCAGGGCAAGCAAGGTATCGAGGTTGCAGTAACGATGGAGCCGACAATTGTCGACCCCCGTGGCGAGAATCTCAAACCTGACCTGATACAGCGCCAGGGAAGGGTTTTTGTGGTCGACGTCATAGTCCGCCATGAAGATGGGAATGGACTCGTTGCGGGACGCAATAGCAAAGATCAACAAATATAGCAGACTGATTTCACAATTCCGGCATAGTTTTCATGCGGACCATGCCGAAGTCCTACCAGTTGTGGTAGCAACAAGGGGTGCATTGCACAAGGAGACAATCCGGTGCCTTAGCCAGTTCGGATTGAAAAATAAGGGCTTATTGAAGACGATTTCCACGATAGCCCTGAGAAGTTCCATTGAAATCTATCATGATTTTATGGACTATAACGCACCCCTTCGCCGGCCTAGTCGGCAATCGCCATGAGCTCCGCCTCATGGCAATCTCTTGGCCATAGCTGCCATGTGCCCGCCTCAGGGCCTCACCCCTATTGGTGTGGTCCTTTTTAACCTAGGTAGTAATACCTATTTTAAATTTTATCAATATATTATTTTATTATTTTAATCTCTGTATACATCTGGGTTTTATTCACTGTTATCCACCCATTCCTATTGACGGTTGGGTATGTTTTATTTTTAACCCTTTCTATTGTTTGACTGTTCGACGTGGATCTTTCGATTCACGCCGAGCTACTTTAGCGATTTGGCTATTTTATTCCTTTGACGACCCGTTGTTTTCTTTTGAGAACAATGGGTTCTCTTTGTCAGATGTATACAGATCAAATTTTATTTATTTTATCTATACACATATTTATTGTTTTATGTACTGGACATATGGCATGCGAGTCGTGTTGCGGGGCAATACGGCGGCGGGAAGAAGTGGGCCGATGGCTAGCTTCTTGCGGCAAGCCTCCGCGAGGCATTCCCCGGAAACTGCCACTACCGTCGTTCGGTGCAGCTATGGTTTCCCCGAAAGGGACCCGGCCAAGAGTGTTAGATATTGAGGTGAGTCACAGGGTACGGCAAAGTAAGGTCAGGGGTCATGCCCCAATATGGTCCGTAGCCGGACCAAGGAGAAGTGCTACAAGGCGACCACGCCAACCGCAGGAAAGTCCTCATGCCGGATGACGATGAGCAGAATTAGCCAAATGCCTCGTCATCTAATTAGTGACGCGCATGAATGGATTAACGAGATTCCCACCATATGATGAACGAAAGAGTGAAAGAGCTTGAAAAGAGGGTTAAGGCATATGAGAGCGAGAGGGAGGTAATGAAAGCGCTAACCATTAGGCTAGAAGGAATGATAGGATAGGTGAATGGTATGGGAGAAGGGATGCTAAGTATAAAGGAAACAGTAGAGGAAATAAATGGACAAATAAATAAAGGGAAAGCAATACACAAACAGGGACAAGTAACTGCCACGAATACAGATGTCACTGGACCGGCAATGTCAGGAGTCTCCGAGCTGATCACTGAAGGGTCAGTGGGGATGTCTACCGACCTAGAGACAGACATGGATACGGACGCGGGATTTCAAAGGGTGGTAAGGGTAAAAAAGAAAAACGGAAAAAAAATAAGAGAACGTATCCAACTGAAATTAGTAGGGAGAGAGAAAAAAAGAAAAGAGCAGGGTGGAAAACCCCACCTCCTGCTGAGGAAGAAATTGTCATAGTAAAGACCAACAATGATGATAAGACACCTGCAATTAGGATTGTGAGTGAACGACTTCGGAGCGAGGGGTGTGCCAGCTATGTAGAAGCTGTCACGCGTAATCGATCCGGGGTCGTTGTACTTAAAGGTAAAACGATGAAGGGGCGTCAAAAGATTAGGGACGTGCTCAGGAAC
>WOGN01006604.1:316-12341 GCA_015342105.1 Leptinotarsa texana | reverse complement strand
GAGATTCCAAGCCACGTTAGTTCACGACGTTTCGATTGTTAGTATCTACAATCGTCTTCGGGTGATGACTAGACTGATTCCTCCGAGAGATGACTATTTATGGGTCATTCAAGGACTTTCACTTATCCCCACTTTTCATTTTTCCGCTTCACTGGTTCAGTGAGAGATGACCGTTTGGCGGGATTTGGCCAGTTTTCGTTTGATGATGGGTTTTCATATGTTGCGTATCTCTACACTAGCTTGGCTGAATACGTTGTTGGACAGCATGTATGCGGCTTCCTCTCTGTGTATGATCTCAGCTTGGAACCACTCGATATTGTGTTGATGGGTCCAAACATGGTCTGCTATTCCTGATTTGCTGGTTTCCCTCGCTGGATGTGTTTCGTGTGCTCGGCAATGCTCACATTTAATGGCCTCTTAGTTTTACCAATATAGGATTCTCCGCACATACAGGGTATTCGATAAATGCAATCTTGGAATCGCAGTCCGCGTTTGGTGGCCTGATTTTTGTGAGGCTGCTACGAATAGTGTTACCAGATCTGAAGCAGGTTCTGATGTTGTACTTGGAACCAATTTTTCTCATCCTCTCCGAAAATCTTCCGATGTAGGGAAGTGCAAGCACTGGTTGTGACGGCATTTCTTCCTTGCGAGGCTCCTGCTGTCTTTCAGCCAAAGTCTTTTCTACTATCGCTTTGGAGTAGCCATTCCGTTGAAGATCATTTCAAATGATGTCTAGTTCCTTCTCGAGACCTTCCTTCGTATTGCAGAGCCCGAAAGCACGGTCTAATAGAGTCTTGATGATTCCTCTCTTAGTCGATTAATGATGGTTGGATTTCTGGTTCAGATACTGTCTCGTGTGAGTGGGTTTTCGTTATACAGATGTTTTCCACTTAGTGTCGGTCCTCTTCACCAAAACGTCTAAGAATGGCAATTCGTTGTGGATTTATAAGATTAACCTAAAATAACAATTTTATTGAACAAAAAACTGAAATTACAAATAAATAAGGTTTCGAAAAGGAACTAGGCATCATCAAAAATGACCTACAACGGAATGGTTAGTCCAGAGTGATGGTAGAACAGGCATTAACTAGAAGACAGCAAGAACTTCACAAGGAAGAGAAGCCGCCACAACCAGTACTTATACTATCCTACATCAAAGGATTATTGGAACGGATAAGAAGGATTGGGTCCAAGTACAACATCAGGACCTGCTTCAGATCTAGGAACACTATCCGTAGCAGTCTTACAAAAACCAGGCCACCAAACGTGAACTGCGATTACAAGAATTGCACTTACCGGGTACCCTGCGAGTGCGAAGAATCATACATCTGTGAAACTGAGACGTCAGTGAAAGTTCGCATTGCTGAGCACATGAAACACACACAGCGAGACAAAAACCAGCAAATCAGGAATAGCAGAGCATGTTTGGACTGATCAACATAACATCAAGCTGAAATCATCTACACAGAGGAACACTGGTTCAGGAGAAAATTCAAAGAAACTGCGTATATTTTTTCCAACAACGCATTTAGTCAAGCTAGCGTAGAGATATGTAACATATGGAAACGTCTTATCAAGCGAAAGACGACCAATTCTCATCAAACGGTCATCTCCCGCTAAAAACCAAGGAAGCGGAAAGAGTGAAGGAAAGATAGGTGAAAGCACTCGAGCGATCTGTAAATAGTGAGATTTTGGAGGAATCGAACAATCAAAACGTCGTGATATAACTTGGTTCGAAATCTTTTAATTTTAATTTTTCATTTTTTGTAAATAATAATTTATAATTTTTATTTTTCAGCTTTTATTATTATTTTAATTTTATCTGTTTGGTTGTTGCTTGTATGTCATTCATTTGTAATTTCAGTTTTTTGTTTATTAAAATTATTATATTTCGCTAATCTTATTAATTTTTCAATTGTTTTTTCAGGGTTTTCAAATCAATTGATATTATTTTAGACAATGGCAATCCGAACTGATGAAATATAGAAAGTTTAATTTCTCTTTTCTTCATTATGCTTTCCTACCACGTAGTAATGGCTACATCCATCAATTTATTGAATAGGGAATCAGTTTGTATAATTAACGGAAGAGTGAAGTTTGAGAAAAACATTTCTCTTCTGGGAACATTTCAGAGGTCAACATCAAGATTTGAAATTTTTGGAATATTAATTGGAATCTATTTATGTTCTACACCTACCGTCATAATAGACTATTCCTCCACAAAGTTTGTCACCTCGCAACATGGGAAACAATTCAAGAGCGTTCTTTTTCGATAAGAAATATGATGATTTCACTGTTTTTGAACCTGCTACGAAGTCATACATCTTGATACCAAACCAGTAGTAAGGCACTTGCCACCATCTGAAAATATTGAGTCAATCAGTAGAGAATCAGTGAATCTATTATTCAATGAGTAGAGACAAAACTGAAAATGCTTCTTTCTTCACCAAAAACAAAAATATTGAGTGAACATTACATAAAACAATATTGGTTCTTCTTTCTTCAAAGTTAACGCATTTTGTTTTATTTTTTCAAACTGCTTTTTCTGTTTGAGAGTTTGGATATCATATCTCCCTCTTTGGTTGAGTCTCGAAAATAAAAATCCAATACATTCATATCCTTATGAAAAAGACTCCTGACAGTAGTCCCTTCAATGGCAATGACGGAATCAAAAACAAGTTTGGAGATCAAATATAAACTTTGGGCAGAATTGTTATCGATATAAATATTGTACTCACTTGTAAACTGGAAGCATAATCGGAAGAGGATGTGCTAGATGTGGAGCTTGATTCAGCATGGATGCTCTCTCATGCAAAGCTTCTTTCACCATCCTATATTGTTCGAAGTCTAATTGCATAATTGCCTTCTGGAGATACCTCACCCCACCATGGATTAATTTTGTGCTTCGACTTGAAGTGCCACTAGAAAAGTCGTCGGCTTCTATAAGGGCAGTCTTCAAACCTACAACCAGACGAGTTTATGTGAATCATCGAAATAAATTAATATTATATTACTACTATGTTCACTATGCTAGATGAATACCTGGAGAAAAGATTATAATCAGTTGATGAGGTTTGATCTAAGCTATTGGCTCATAGTTCAGTGTTCATTCTGGAAAATAACATTCTGACCTACTTCGTATACACAGAAAAGGAGAGCTGAACGAATGTGAACAAAATAGCATGACCAGAAAAGGATGTAGATTCAAAGTAGCTAATTCCACAACGGCTGAATTTTTGTACTTAATTTTCCCAGAACGGAGACTCTACTGCAGATGTAACAAGTAGTGCTGAGAATTTTTTGTGATTTTATGAAAAACTGCAAGAAATAACAAAGATGTTGATGTCCAAGAACTGATATTGAGAAATCAGTAGGAAAAATAAGTGAAGAGGAGGTGACACAGTTTATTTACGACAGTACATTGGAAATTTCGGGAGACGAATGCAAAATAAGAATAACCATTCATAGAAGATGTAGACTTGTCTACCGAAACGTTCATTGGAAAGGATTTATATTTTTGATATCCGCAACGTAATTATATTACTCTATATACTTACTCTATGTAGTGCAATTACATGTTTGGATGATTTTATCAATATCGTCCACGTAGTCTCTTACCTCTAGTTGCTGCATCCAAGGCGCATCCAGCACCAGTAGCACCTCCACCAATGATTACAACATCGAATGAATCAGACTGAAGGGATTTGATTTGGTCAGCCCTAGATGGCAGGACTCGCTTCGGCTTTATTTGTGCTCGTTCAGCTTTTACTGCAGGCCACTGCGATGCAATAAAAAAAGGTTTTCATTCGAGTATTTGAACTTATAATGAAATTCTATTTCATGAAATTTCAGTGTGACATCTTGAAGTATCAATTTGAGCGTGTTCCATATTTGTAGGATCTTTGATCATCCTACGTACATATAATGATTATATATGATAACTAGCGATACAAATATTCTAGAGAATTCGAAATGAAAAACATTATGAAAGAATAAAGATAGAGGGCCTAACCTTAGAGCAAGTTATTTTGTGACGATAAGACTTGGTTAATTCAAAATTGAATGTTAGATAGTCGATAGTCTATTCCATTTTGAAAACTATTGCATATTGTTATATTTTTACTGTTACCCCTATTCAACGCATCTTTGGGTGTTATTGATATAGAGGACTTAGCATTTACGCTCGACTGAATAGAAAAAAACTTCTCTTGCAGACCAACACATTTCCACGGTCTACTCCAAAGTGATAAGCAGTACTCATGCCTTGGTACCTCAGCCTTATTAGATACTGCTCTAGTACCTTAGAGATACCTGAAAACTTCAACTTTTCATCCATGCAGGGAATATCATTGATGTGGATAGCCCCTTCTCTATTACTCGTGGGAACTGATTGTACCAGGAGTAAAAACAGATGAAGAAGAACTTTAGAAGCGATTCTACCTCACGAACATTATGAAGAAGTTTGATGAAACTATACAGTTTCTGCAGTGGAAAGCCTCAGAAAATCATCATTGCATCAGCGAGTCTTCGGCTAGTCCGGAGTCACCATGTATCAGGAATGAGGAAGAGTTTCTGTGACGCCGAAGCACAACACTCGATCTGGAAGCTCAGCGATACCAATAAATACAGGCAGTAAACCCATTTTTGTGGATACAAGAACAAAGGAAGTAATAGCCTGAGGTAGTTTATTTTAAGTAGATGAATAAGATCAGAAATGAAATGTATCTCTCAAGGAAAATTATTCAAATCACGACCACATTTCTACGACAACCTCGAAGGTTTCTTTGGTGACGCCTATGTGTTTGGAGTCAACCATCCTTTTGGCACAGATATACATACTACAGAATTAAGCCATCATTGAAATGCAATTCAGTTAGGTGATGACAGTACCACAAGTGATCTTTTTAGTGCTGAAAAAGGACTCAGCAAACCTAGAGTTGCAAGCAGTTTTCTCTACAGTGTACGTTATTCCAAAGTCAGCCTGAGATCAATCAAAATCTTTCTGAATATGGAAAATATCTGGCACGAAAGAGAAGAAAACCCAGAGAACCTTCAAAAAAATAAACGAAATCACATGCATTGATTAATACAGAGATGTCTTTAACTGAATACACGAGAGAATCCAGGGAATCATGAATTAGGTAATGTGAGGATGTAAGTATACGCTGACTTTATTATTGTTTCTAAGAAACCGTGGAACAATTGACAGGAAGTACACAGTGCGTGCACTTTTCCAAATCAGTAACTACAAATTTGGCATTGAAGATCTGAAAACAAATTAGAAATGGTAGGCTACAAAGAGGTGTTCTGGAAGAATTGACAGATGATAATTTAAGTGAGAGATTTTATTAGGCATTTATCCAGTTGTATCGCATGGCGAAACCATAACTTCGACAGATGTGTGTATTTTCTAAAGGAAGTTTGGCTCTGGGATATACTGGATACTGATTGCTGCTGTCCTTAGAACGTTCTTATCCCCATTGTTAACGGTGCTTGTAACGGAAGAACTGCTCATTCGTGAAGCAATAGTTCTTTCGAAAATTAAAAGCAGTGGGCACATAATAACTGACACATCATAAATTGGAACAAATACCATGAGGTAGCAAGGGTACTGAAATAAAAAATTAACAGTCACCAAGAGGACCAAGATAGAGAAATAAGAACCTTTGAAACTTCTAGAGAAAGATGTAAAACTATACTCGGTAAGGGATATGACCATTTCATTTGATTTACCAGGGCGGTCCCAGAAGTACCCAGCCTGACCTAGAGATGGTGCTATTTGTTCGAAAAATATCTCTGTATTAGAATTTGTTTCGAATTTGAAGACGTTGTGTTGTTCCGTATTTGTTTGGCAGCCATTAATAACGAACGGTTTTAGTGAATTTGTGAAAATTGAGGAAATTGGTCATCATTATGTGGAACACTACTTTTATTTGAAAGGTTTGTGCCCAAACAAATCAAAATCTGAACTGGATTCTACTTTGAGTGAGTCTGCTCCTTCGTTTACTACAGTGAAATCTTGGGTAGCAGAGTTTGAACGAGGCCGTAAGACCTGCCAAAAAGAATATTTCAGTGGTCGACCAAATGGGAAGACGATTCCAGAAACGGTGAAGAAAATCTACAAAGCGGTACTGAATGATCGTCGACTGGATGTGTGCGAGCTAGCAGACTTAGTAGACATTGCTCACACCCGAGCGAAAACAGTGTCATGGCATTTGGTTAAAACAGTGTTGTTTTATTAAAACAATGTATCAGCTCATTATCGCAACGACCAAAAATAACGAATTCAAGTTTGAATTGTGATCTCATGCACTCTATTAGTCAGATTTAGCCCCCTCGGTTTATTTTCTGTTCCTAAATTTGAAAAAATGGCTCAGTGGTCAAACATTTTCCAACGATGAACAAATTTTGTCAGCAGTTAATGACTATTTCGAGGAGCAAAACAGTTCTTATGATAAAAACGGTATTGAACGTCGCTGGAAAAAGTGTCTAGAGCTGGACGGAGAATCATGTTGAAAAATAAAAACTTGTTATGCAAATTATTTATTTTCTTTGTTGGACCGAGTAGGGGAGAATGGGGTCATTGCGATCACCTAAGGAAGAACTGAAATTAAACAAAACCAGTTAAGCTTATGAATGTTATTTATTACTGAAAGTTAACTATAACTAATCAATCTTATGTTCTCAACACGTGGGGTAATTGCGGGTGGTCTGTAGGGTAATTACGAATATAGTCCAATCAGAACAGAAATCACGTACAAAGCCTCTTGATATAATTCCACAACTCGTACAGGTGCCCATTTATGTGCCCATTGATTACATTTGTAGCATTTTATCCAGTCTTCATTAGGCGGATCTTCATACTTTTCATCACAAATTAGGCAATAATACTCGGTTTCCTTTCCATCATACCTTCATTAGCAGAAGATATGAAGTTTTGTAACCAATCTGCAAATAAGTTCTCGTTGATCTAATCTGAATCGGTTACGGCTGCTATCGTATCAGGATTGCCCCTACGTAACAACTGAGCATTCATACGCTTCCTCTTAAAAATAAAAAATGGAGGAATATACTTAGCTGAAGCATTAAATGCATTACCACTTGTTGTCATACCGACTTGTTTCTGGCCTTTTGATGCTAAAATTCTTGAATTTCTTCGGACATTGGATTTACCTGTCTCGTACACATTGTATATTCGATAGGCATCAAAGTTGTGTTTGGTTTGTAAAATTTCCAAATTATTGAAGAACATTATCACTTCTGTTTCATTGAAAGCCGTAATTTCATTGATAGAGGTGGACTCGGATTCACGTAGTGAAATATTAGGGTTCCTTTTCTCAAATCCATGAATCAGTCTTTTCCTGCCATTCGAAATGTTTTGTCAAAATTGTGCTTTAAATCATTCACTTCTATAGTCAAACCATAAAATAATTTATTGTATTTCATGCTCTAATTCTCTCTGTTGTTCTTCAGAAAATAGAGCCTTTCTGCCAATTTTTGCTACTTGTATAACTTTTTTCTTGAGATAGTACTGTATACTTTTCGGAATGAAATAAATAGCAGCTGCTCTTACAAATGAAAGTGTTTTACTTATAATATCCTGAATAGCGTTTTCTGTCTGCTAATTTGTATTTGGTCTCCGTCTTTCTTTGGTGATTTCGTGGCATCTAAAATATAGTCAGTTAAAAATGAGTATATTCTAAAATACATCATTTACAATTTCATACAGATGCAGGGCAGAAAACAAGGATATATAATAAAAAAAAGAATATCAAATAAACTATATGAACTACACGGTATGTAGGGGTAGTTGCGGATGGCCAGGATCACCCCCCTAAAATCAACCGCCATTAGCCGACACACAGAATACCACAAACTAATATTTTTATTAGAGGTTAGACCAGTGTGGTGCACGCGGTTACTGTTTTAAAAATCTGTTTTAAAATCTGTTTTTCCGTTAATCAGCTATCGCCTCCATACGAACGACAACTCTCAGAAGTTGAGAAACTAACGAGGTCTTATCTTTTAACGTGTGATTCCTAACATTGTTAAATGATACATTAATATGAAAAAAAATGTAATATTTTTATGTGATACCAAAAATATAATACACCTGTTCAATTTCAGTAAAAAATATATATGAAATTGTTGATAAATCTTTAAATAAACATACCTTGTGAAACGAGCGCGTCGTCACTTCACCACTTATTGCACGGCACTACGTCTGTGATGGATTCACGATTGCATCACTAGGAACATCTTTCATTTTTTCTAACATAGTGAAACATACACGTCCGCGATTACCCCGCGTCCATGATTCCCCCTCCTTCCTCTATAGGTCGATGGTTACCAACTTTTTTCGGCCTAAATTGAATGATCTGGACACCAACGACATGGCCTTTATGGCCGGAATATATGGCCATACAGGCATGGTGGTCTCACGTAGAGGTGATATCAACTGGCCAAAGAGATCGTGCGATTGGAATCCGTTAGACTTCTTCTTGTGAGGTTTTTTCATGTCGCTGGTATATGCAGATAAGCCACAAACCACAGTGATCCTCAGGGCCAACTTATTCCATGCCTTCTCTCAAATTCAGCCTGATTCATGTGCCATAGTCATAGAAGATTGGACGTTCTGATTACGCTTCACTCAGAGGAGCTGTTACGGACATTTGAAAGATATTATATTCCACGTATAATGGCATCAATAGGTCTTGTAAAAGAATAAAAAAATTTCGATTATATCTCACACACACAGTTTGTTTTATTTGAATTTAAAAATAAGAAGCGCTTAATGAAAAATATAAGGTTCGTGGTTTCGATTGAATTAAAATTTGTTCATCAAACAAATAAGTGTAATGATATTGTTATTTTTGAATTTTCAATTAATCAGTTTTCAACTGACCCATTGGCAATTTATTTTTTAGCGTTACTAGAGAATACTTTTCATCGATTAAACAAATGGGTGAAGGACATTTCTAATTCGGATCGTCTACAGACCACAACTCTGACACTTGCCGCCATCTCATCGAATCGCCTTCAAATCAGTATAACAGCGAAATCGCCGGCATAAATCAAATAGAGGCGTGTCTTGCTTTTATGTTTCACAAACGGAAGGTAACCGGTACCACCTCAAACTGCTCGTTCCAGAAGCTACGACAGCCAGTCGTGCTTCCATTTAATGTAAATTTAATATTATAACAATTATTCGAAGGGATGTATTAGGCCTGCTCGATGTAAATTGGAATCGTGAACCTCGAAGAGCGAGACACCGGAAAAAATTAGCGACCCATTCCGTGTGGTCTGCAGGTAATCTCCAGCAGGAAGAACTTGTCCACAGCGGAATGTGCCTTTATCAAATCATGGCCTTGCCCGATCAAACATCTAGAAAATTAGCATACGGTTTGTATCGGATGGTTGTTAACAGCTTCGTTTCTTTGCTATTTATTGTGTGTATACTAATTCGTTGGTTATTCTGTTCCTCATTATTTGCTGTCATATTTGGTAGGTAGATACTTGTTGAAAGCGATAACAGAACCGTATCGGCTTACATTCTAAACATTATCATATTGAATATTAGCGGTGTGGTAATATTTGTATCTGTTTTTATATTTCCCCCGATTTAAAAAATTACAGTTCAGTACATAAAGAGATTCAAACTAGTAGCATTCCACCTCAATCTACTTCTACTGAACGATATTAACAGATGCATTTAAATGAAAACAGTATTAATTAAATTATAGTATTGATTATGAAACACATTCATTTCTACTATGGAAGTAAAAAAATATGGACAAACCTCAATCACAAATAGGACTGAATTGGTTGAAAGTGAAAGTAGTGATTCTCAATGAGAAATTAGTGGAGACGGAATCAATGATACGTCGAAAATAGTTCAATCAAAGTAGACCTTTTGATTTGTTATTGAACCATATTCAAAGAAAATGGAAACAGAACATGAATGGCCAGAATGGAGACGGTAGTCCACAAAGAATCGCCATGCTTAGACGTATTGGTGAAGAAGACCGACACTAGATGGAAAACATCTGTATACCGAAAACCTACTCGGACGGAACAGTATCTGAACCAGAGAAATCATCAAGACTTCAATAGACCATGCTTTCGTACTAGGAAATACAAAGGAAGGTTTCAAAAAGGAACTAAACATCATCAAAAATGACCTGCAACAGAACGGTTACTCCAAAGTGATGGTGGAACAGACTTTAGCTAGAAAACAGCAAGAGCCTCACGAGAAAGAGAAGCCGCCACAACCGGTACTTATACTTCCCTACATCAGAGGATTGCCTCAAAGGATAAGAAGAATTGAGTTTGAGTATAACATCAGAACCTGCTTCCGATCTGGAAACACTATTCGTAGCAGCCTTACGAAAACCAAGCCACCAAACGCGCGATTCCAAGAATTGTATTTAACGAATACACTGTGAGCGCGGAGAATCATACATCGGTGAAACTGAGAGGCCATTAAAAAATTGCAAATCAGAAAAACCAGAACATGTGTAGACCCAACACAACATCGAGTGATACCAAGCTGAGATCATACACAGGGAGGAGCACTGGTTTAGGAAAAAATTCAAAGAAAAAGCATATTGGACAACACCAATAACGAATTTAGCTAAGCTAGCGTAGAGATATGCAACTTATGGAAACCTATAATCAAGCGGAATATGTCCAACAACCTCCAAACGGTCAGCTCCCGCTAAAACTGATGAAGCGGAGAGAGGGAAAAGGGGATACGTGAAAGCACTCGATTGACGTATAAATAGTCAGATCTCGGAGGAATAAGTCTAGTCATTACCCGAAGACGATTGTGAATACTAACAAACGAAACGTAGTGAAATAACTTGGCTTGGAATCTTTTAATTTTTAATTTTCATTTCTTGTTGATAATTTTTAATTTGCAGCGCTTTTCAATAGTTCAATTTTTGATTGTTGCTTGTATTTTATTTCATTTTAATTTCAGTTTTTTTTGTTTAATATAATTGTTATGTTTCAGCTATTAATTTTTTATAGATTCTTTCAGGTATTTCAAATCAATTTATTTTATCATATTTTCATATTTCTATGTATCATATTAAACAATGTAAGTAAGTAAGTAAGTAAGTAAGTAAATTTATTCAATTCAGTAATAAGATAAAATACATAGTTGTCTATGACAAAAGGATAAAAACAGAAAAAAATAAAATAAAATAAATGAGTAAAGATACATGAAATGTAGAGATTAAACAATTCTAATGAAAGTTACGGCTACCTAAGCAAGCTTGTATTGTAGCCAGCAAACAAAATAGTATATATTTTCCTGTATAACCAAACATAGTGAACAGAGTATACAAAGGAAGAGATAGTAAGAAGAAGATAGAGGACGAGAAAGAGAGGGAGAGAGAGAGAGAAAGATCTGTACGTGATGCGCTCTGAAAGACACCTCCAATAATAGATATTTCTTATTCAAGTATTAGAAGCTTATCATAATTATTGTCATTAAATTTTTTCAACTCTATTTTGAATTTGAGTTTGTTTATCATGCCTTTCAATGAATCAGGTAGAGTGTTGTTATAAATTTTTGATTATGCGTGATTCTGCATCGTGGAACATTCATGGTCTTAATTGAACTGTTACGAGTATTGAAAGCATGCTGTACAAATTTGATTGTAGAATTAGCAGTCCATAATAAACTCTGAAAAATATAAGTTTTTCTAACACCGAATATCCCACTTTCATCATACAACGACTGGGTACAATACCTCCGATCTTTTTTCATCATGATTCTTATTAATGAATTTTGAACCACTTTCGAGTTAATTAGTGATGTCTTGAAAGTACCTCCCCATTATATTATATTATGGAGTCAGCCAAGGCATCATACACCATCAGTATCATTTCCCTGTTTAGTTCATTCCTGAACTGATGAAATTTCTATATTTACGTAGTCTAGCTACCGTATAATCAATGTGTGCATTCCACCGAAGAGATTGGTCCACTAATACCTCTAGGTATTTTATTGTATCCG
>WOGN01006603.1:0-12346 GCA_015342105.1 Leptinotarsa texana | reverse complement strand
CATACTGTGTGCATGAAAGGACCTTGTGATTACTCAAAAAATTCACTATTCTTACTTTAATTATTTTTTCCATTATTTTAGCCAACTTGGAAACCAAAGAGACAGGTCTATAATTGACTATTTTTAGCTCATCTCCACTCTTGAATAATGGTTTTATAGTTCCAATTTTCAACAGTTTTGGGAAACATCCCGTATGAAAACATACGGGATATACTTACATACATACATCCTTGTCGAACTGATCTTTCCCTGTTTATGAAAATGTTGCAATTAGTAGAAAACGTGTTTTCACAAGAATATATCTTGCGGCCACTACGCGAAAAATCCCTGTGATCCACCCTTGCCTGAAAACCCCGTTTTCCCATCACCCACATTCATCCCCGTCGCAAGCCCCTGGCTGCGTGTAGGAGTCGCGTGTGCTCTGCGCGCGCCACTTTACGCTACACCCGATTCATTGATCAGTCCAGTGTTCGGTGAGCTTGTGAGTGAGTGAAGCCAGGCGGACATCTTCTGCTGCGCCCTCGTGAGTGAGACGATGACATGAGATGCTGTAAAATGCCATGAAATGTCCCGCGACGCGTACGTGGGGGGCACCCGATCCCCGCGGGGCGTAAGACTACCGACTGTGGACCGCTCCCCCAGCAGGGCTTATCCTAGTGGCAGCCCCATCGGTCGCAAGCCGCTGAGACAAACGAGGTCGGGCAATAATTCTCCGGAGCACGGGTACGGGTACCACTCCTCACCGTATTATAGGGACGAAGATCTTGGCAGTCCGATGCTGGAAGAGAGAGGCAGGCCAATGACGGTGGGCCCCGGGGCGCACCATCGTTCCAGGAGCGCTACAAGGTAGGGATGACTCAAGGTTCATCACTGGGGCTAGTCCTAGTTCAGAAGTATGTTTATTTTCTGTCGTGTCTACGACTAAAATCATTTTGTAACGTTTATTTCTTTCGTATCATATAGCACTACTTCATTGAACCAAGTAACAATTTGATTACTTGATTTTAATACATGTTATGCTAAGTTTGATTGGTAGAATTGAAACCTCTGGTGTGGAAGGAATCTTTTGGAAACACTTTGTACCTACCAAAATCAAAATAGTGTCTCTTAACGCGGGTTTAGCATCATCAAGGCGCACCATTGTTACAGGAGACCTACAAGGTAGAGATTACTCGAAGTTCAATACTGTGGCCAGTTCTAGTTGAAATGTATGTATAGCTCCTTTCGTGGCTAAGCAACTCATTGAACCAAACCAAATGCTATTCAGATTTATCTGAGTTTAATACAGATTATACCGATATTTATCAGTTGCTAAGTTTGATAGATAGACTTGGAACATTTGGCGTATAATAAATGTATCGGAAAACCCACACTTGTTTCAGAATGAAAATAATGTCCTTCGACGCATTTTTTGCCAACCAAATTAGCATCACCGCGAGATGCGGAAAGTGCGTCTGGTATGGAAAACTGTATTCAACAGTTTGCTAATTGAAATAATGCTAGTTATAAAACTTACTAATTGCTCTCCCAGTTTCATCAAAAGATTTGAAATGAGGTTTCATAGATATCCTCAGTGCTATTCAATACAACTCGGAACCGGATATAATAATGCCGGACAGAGAATTCCGCTTTCTCCTTCAACAAGTTTGTTAGGGGTTGAAATGGACATTAATATGTCTTGGCATAATCATGACGCTGGAATTGCAAAGATTGCTTCTCTAAAGCTTGGAACACTGTTTTAAACTAGAAAACTGTACACAAGCTTCATAAAGCTTAGATTAGACCTTTTTAGAGTATTGTTCTCATGTATGGAGCTCCGCATGCCCTGAAGCAGCAGAAAACAGCCTTTGGCCTGATTGGAGACGCGGACATCACTTGCAACCTTGATAGTCTGGAACATCGACGAAAAATTGGGGATCTGTCTCTCTTCTGTAGATACTTTCACGGGAAGTGTTGAAGTGACATGGCACATTTGATTCCACCAAGAGCAGTACATATCAGATATACGCGACGGACTGTGGTTTTTCATTGTTTTGTGGTTCTACTCAGTACACCTCGAACTTTACTGTCCATGGACTTTTTCATTTGGAGAACGTTTTTGCAAATGAAGTTATTCTTTAGCGAGTCAAATCCAATGTGAATCGCTACTTTCGCACAGGCACCGTTCTTAGAGGTTCCTAAATGTTTCCCTGTAGTGCTTGTGTTTTGCCCTATATAAAATTCATCATCAGGGTATATTTCTTTCAATATAAGTTTCAATGTAGCAAGTAAGAATCATCTACAGACATTCGAGGTTGCTTGGATTCATTATGGTTCCTTGACAGTCAATGAAAGTTCAGCCATGTAATTTTGCAAACGTTATAAAATGAAATCATGAAGTTGTATGTATTTGGATAATGAAAGCACCTGCTGCATATTTATTGATAGCTGTAGCATTTAGATTTGTAAATAATTTAATCATACAGTCAGATGGAAGAAAACCTCAAGTAGTTGGGGTCTTTTGGAAGTATATGGAAGCATCAGGTGAGAACTCAATGTCAACGTCTTAAGTTCAGGAGCATACAAATAAAAAAGCTGTGGTTCACCAGTTTCTAATATTAGAGGTTTTTTCGAAAGAGTTTTACGATGATTTGGAAAAATTTAAAGGTTCATGTATTTATCTCCAGATGCCATTCATCCATAGTCTCGATTTTCAACACTGGTGAATGTATACAATAATCTATTTTTGGTAAAATAACATATTGTCAACTTCTCAGCACGGTTTTGTGCTAACCACGAACCTCTTGATCAATACTTACTCGTGCCAGAGAAATAAACCGATCTTCAATACTTCGGAATCATTTGTTGTGAAATTCTACAAAAAATGGCGACTCCAGAACTTGCTCAATTTTAGTGATTTTTCAAACGTTTACAGGATTCAAGTTCCTGGAAATTAGATTGACATCAACTTGAATTGGTTAAAATAAATCACCCAAGAGTGTGCAAATCTCAACTGTGCCTTTCATACTGAACAGCAGATGAAGTCCTACCTGAATAAAGCTGGCTTGTTCCACTAATGTGTATTCGAAACATCATGTATGACTAGTAAAAATTAAAGTGTTCAGACAAGAATAGTTGATCTCCTGAAACTCCAACTTGCTTGCGGCATTTATTTTATGAATATATATTTCACGCCAAAAGTTCCAGGTATACCTTTCACCCAGTAAACATAAACTATGACTAAATGAGTTGAACACACATACAACAGAATATGAGTACCTACTTGATGTCATGAATCAAGAAATTGTCTCCAATCTATATTCCTGGTCACAGTGGCCTGAAAGTGTTTGAAGTTACTGATTTCATAACAGGATTGACCTTTTCCACAACATTTATACATATTTAAGGAAAACTTAACTAAACAATTATTGGACCACAGCAGGGATGGCCTACGTTGTCTAATAGGTTGACATGATCGACATGTTTGATGAACTAGCGGAGCTTATACTTCATATCTGCCCAGTCGCAGTCCAAAAAACCAGGTTTTCAATATTTGACAGAATTTCACCCTCGCTATAGGAGGGTGTGACTACCACATAAACATTGGATACCTGGAGACTTGAGAATTGTTGGACTACTAATAGGTTGACTTGGACCTTCAAAAGGTCCGTCATACTATCGCTATAGGAATTGTAACATCATATACGAATATCCTTCATTTCATTCATTAGGAAGTTTCAATTTCCATTGGAGTTTGAATTAGTACATAGAAGATATAGATATACTTTTATTGAACCTGACTTAACATAACTGTAACGAAAATTTATGAACATCATAAGACTAGATGTGATGAATTTACATGTTTTCGACTACACCCACTGGATCCGTGGAGGGTAAAAGTGCCATTTTATTGATGAATGTGTGAAAAATCCTTTTAGGAAGTTCTAAGCACTAACCTGTCCTTATAAAGAGTGAAAACAACGGTTTCCAACTTGATGACCGATCTCGGCACCTCGGTCACTATCGGAATACAAGTTAGTTCGGAGATTACGGCAGGTGCCTTGGAAAAAACGATCCCATCTCTCTTTTTCATAGTACTGCACCAGGCGAGAAAGGGTTTGGAACTTCTAATGGCTCTACAGGCTTCATCTTGTGTTATCCTATTACATAAATACTACAAACTCGAAATCCAAGGTTCAATGTATCGTTGATTGATATATGATAGTTCAACGGCGTATTTCTAATTCATTCAAGCAAGAACTTTGTTTTCCCCATTATCATCTTTCTTCTTCAACAAATTTGCGATATTTTTTGCGATGTTTTTTTATTTTTTTAGATTGATTCGGCCGGTACTTGATTAAAATCCATAATAATTTCAAAAACTACCTGAAGTTCTCAGGTCCATTGTTTTACAAGAAACATGAAAGTGATTTACTGATGAATACCGATTTTTCAGTACAACCATAACCAAATTTGGCTAATACAATTAACTGTGACATGTTAATACCATAAAAAGCATAAATTTTCGGTTATTTATACTATGATTGTGAAAGTCGTTAAAGTATATTGTATTTTCCGTTGAATTTACTCAATAATAAAGATTCAATCTCAATCTTTCTGGTCATTAGTCGCTGACCACACTGAAATAATTGAAATATATTCATATTGTATCTGATTTAGAGACGCTATTCATATCATAACACTATAATCTATACCTCAATAATATTTTATCAAAAAAAATCAAATATATATATTATTCTTTTTTTTTCAATAATGATTTTTGTTGAATTGATAATCGAAACTGGGTTGTGGAAATCTTCGTTTTCATTTTTCCTAAAATTTCACGAGGTCATATCTTCAAAATTTGTTCTCTTCCCCAGTTATAGCGAATTCAAAAAACACTTTATTGTGAGATTTTCAGTTTCACAGTTTTACAAAAACGAAACACGTGTTTCGCCGTGCAATGCCTTCTTCGGGCGTGTCTTTACTGGGCGTATCTTTACAGTAAAGACACAAAATAAAGTACTTGTGATGCACTGTTTGGAACCTTTGATGTAATAATGAATATAACCAAACCGTTATTCAACACCTCGACATGTGTTTCGATCACCAGGTGATCATCTTCAAGATGAAGATCAAACATCTCTTTATTAATAATATTATTGTCATTATTATTATTATTATTATTATTATTTTAACACTTCGACACGTATTTCGATCACTAAGTTATCATCTTCAAGAGGAAGATCAAATATGTTTTCATTATTATAATTATTTTAACACTTCGATACGTGTTTCGATCACCAAGTGATCATCTTCAATAGGAAGATCAAACATCTTTCTCTTGAAGATGATCACTTCGTGATCGAAACAGGTGTCGAGGTGTTAAAAATTGGTTTGGTGGTGGGAAAAAACTCCAATAATTTTTTTTTTTTTTAAATGTTATTTGAATACGTTAGTTATGAATTTTCATGAAGTATCGGCCAATAATATCATGTATTCCTAAATTATTTTTCTTTGAAATTTTATATCAACATTTTCTCCTAGTTTTTCATATTCCTTCGTAGGAAAAGTCTATACGGTTACTCATATTGTAATTATGAAAGAAATTCAATATTTTCCTTGCGTGCTTCAGGGTATTTATAATACTATCAGAATATTCCATACCGACTTAAATTTTCCAAAGTTTGCGACAACATGTTATTCTATGTAACATGACTCAAATTATTCATCGATAGACTCATTATTTCACTGGTTAACTTTTTTCTCTAGACTATTTAATATGAATTGAAACAACATGAAGGGAATTTTTTGTTGATTTATTTGGGACTGCCATTTAAATCAGGTCCCAGAAAAAGCATTCATGACCCAATACTTTCATAATCCTTGTTTCGACCATTTAGGTCTCGTTAGTGACGCTATACTAGCCAGGAATACTTTGCTGAACTCAACTTTTCTACAAGCACATGTCTAAGCAAATGAAGACGATAAAAAAGACTAAATGGGATAAGGGAGTCTTCTGTCATCTTTGAGTTTCCTCAGGTTATTGCTATTTTTTTGGCAGTCCGCTAGTACCACATTCTGTTTGATTTTTAACAAAGTTTTTGTTTTAATTTTTCCTCATTTCTTTCTATATATTTTTTCTTTTTTGGAAACATTCAATAACCACCGAGAGAGGCAGGTTGTCTAAGATGTTATGGACGACAAAGATGATTCCGAAGGTATCTAGGACATAGAGTCTATATTAACTACATAAATGAATTATATGGCAATAGAAACGATTTTGCTAAATATTACAGTTGTTTTTATACTACATGAGAGCCATCTATTGCAAGTTCCGGAAAACACTACAGCCTTATAGACTTACATCGTTCTTCTCCCATTTTTTCATGAGACCCACTCTCATGATCACTCTCATATACTTATGCCCTATTGCCTATGCATAAGTTTCATTTGAAATAAAGTCTATTGAAAGTGATAAGAGATTTAAAAAATTATTGGAATTATGGCAAACTGAAATGACAATAAGTAAGATACATAAAATATTGGAAAGAAAAAAAAAAAATTGTGATATAGAAAGGAAAAGCACCTATTCTCACAAATGGGAATGTGAATATTGACAAGTATATACAAGAAAATAATTTCCCAATTCATAATCTACACCTGCTTCTTACGTATGTTTGTAGTTTTATTCATATGTTTTAATTCACATTTGTCATTTTTATTCACCATATTCTGTACTGTTGCAATTTTTCTGAACAAGAAACTACCTTATAGAATAGACAGCAACTCTGTAAATAGAAAATAATCAAGGCCAATATTGAGAACAGAACATTTAATGAAATATAAAACATCTGACTTTCAATACATATGGTGTATGAATGATAGTTTCTTTTATGAACGATAGTTTAGTTTGTAATGTTGTTCGTTCACTGGTTCATGATATTTTTATATATTTGTCCATTTCAACTGACATCAAGCACGAAACGTCTTAACTTAGTTTATTGTTTCTTTCTTTGTCATACACTAGCTCTACGAGCTTCGGTGGCTGCTTTTCTTTATATGTATATGTATTCAATTTCATATAATAATATTATTATTATCTAGTGCCTCTTTTGCATTGCCTACAGTTACGTGTTCAGGTTCCTTTCAATGGACAATGTCCAGTCAGTAGTACTATGACTCTTCTGTGTCGATCCCTGCCTTGTTGAAGCAGTTCTTCTCGAGCACTTTCTTTGTGAAGGTTTTCGGATATGTGTGTCCCCAGGTATGTTTCTTTACAAATATCTATATTCCTTATTCACCCACTTTTTAATCTGGTTTTGTACCAAATACTTTGCTAACCACACAGCTGGTGTAGGCCTCACATTCATGAGATATTTCCCTGCCTGCGATGCCTGAGTGTCCTGGCAAAAAGTATATAGGCGATCTATTTCTAGTTTCGTCGTTTCTCCACGGAATTTCTAGACCAGTCTTGATTTGACCTTCGGTTTCATCAGAATCTGAATTGTAGCCTGGCTTACTGAGAAAACATGACATTGATCCGCTCATTTAATTGAGGCTTCAAATCAATTTCTCTTGCGCATAGCAAAGATTATGTGCACTCCAGCCTTGAAGACTGATGTGTACTGAGCAATCTGGTAAGTGAAATGGAGATTTCTATCCTCATAATAGATTTCAGCTTCCGTCACATGTTTGGTTTTCAGTTCATCTGTATTGCAGGTGTTTTTGAAAAGCATGTACTAGGATGACTTTTTATTCTCCACTCTTCGCAGTTCAAGATTCCAACCGCTAATTTTGTGTCGAACATGTATATTGATTTGATGCAGTCCGAAGATATGTTTTAAGTTACTTTCTCCACATATTTCGAATTTTCTTTTTTGCCCGAATTCCATGTAACTCGGTGAGCTCTCTAGTCTGATTTTTCCCACCCATAACTGATATTGCTGATTTAAAAGACTGTTTTCATGACTGATTCTATTTTTAGAGACAATTTGGAAGAAGTCTGCATATCTTCACTGAGTGAAGCAAATTTCAAAGCTTTGAAACCTACAGGATGTTAATTTGAAAACTTTCCAGCCTTAATACTTCCCTTTCAATAAATATTATGAGGATTCAAAAAAACACATCGATTTTATAGTCAATGGGAACACTCTCATGGAATATTTGTAGCCGTCTTTGTTCAACCCCCAAGGAGGGGTACAAGTTATCCTTAGAATCTTGAATGGGAAGGTATGTCAAGTGGCCCATCATTATGATTGGCATTCAATTTTGCTTCCAATGGTATCCTGACTTTTTTGATGAGCAGTTCCTGAAAAATAGCGTAGTTGGCACAGTTCCAACCCTTAAATGAGAGGAATGCATGTATTATGAGTAGGATTTTTTATTTGTTTTATTTTCTATTTATTTTTACAAAATTAAATTAAATTTACGAGAAAGACATTTCGAACATAAAATCTACTTACGCTTATCTAATGGACTGTTCAAAATGTCGTCCATTTTGCTCTAAACAGTAATAAAGTCTGTTTCCAAACTCCTATTTAACATCTTGGAAACCTTCACTAGGAATTGACTGGCATGCTGCTGTAATTCGTCTTTGAAGTTGTTCAATATCAGAAGGTATGTTTTATAGATAACGGATTTAAGATGTCCCCGAAAAAATTAATCTGAGGGTGTTGAATTCGGTGATCTCAGAGGTCACTTAACTGCTTTCCTTCTGCCAATCCATCAATCCGGAAATCTCTCTTTTAACCACTGTCGGACGGAAAGAAGAATGTAACAGATTCTCCTGCCAAGGTCCATTACTTTCTGCATCAATTTGATTTTCCAGCTCGTGATTTATAAGAGGATCGATGGTCTCTTCAAGCATTACAAGGTACAGATTGCCAGTCAAGTTTTCTTTCAGAAATGATGGACCAATTATGGCATTTCCAAGAATGCCAGCCCAAACATTAACATTTTGTGGATGTTGTGTATGCCCTTTCCGAAAGATATGTGGGTTTCTGTCACTCTTTTAGCAACAATTTGGTCTATTAACATTCCTATTCAGAAAAACTGAATACTCATCGCTGAAACAGATGTTTAACAGAAGATTAGGGATGGTATTGACTCGATGAGACATGATTCCACAAAACTCTATTCATCTATCATAATCATCCATGTGGAGATCTTGAAGAATATGTATTTCATGGATGAAACTTATGCATTTTCAATGCAATGCAATGATCGTAAGAAGCTTGAGGGCTCTGGGAGCAAATGCTCCCAAAATTTCAATTTGAGCTGCTTCATTCATTACTCTAGGGTTCTTTTGTTTATTTGTCATTGCACCTGTTTCGTAAAACTCATTCACCAAATTAAGCACATACTGGTGAATAACATCACAATTTTGATGCATTTCGTTAAAAAGGCAATGCCTCTTTTCGTGCGTATTTTCCAACTTTTCCATAAATTACAATAATTTCAATTCTGTCTTGAAGAATATGAAACATTTTTACACTTTTATACACTTATTAAAGTAATCACTAAACAGCTCAATAGGTACAACTGTATACGCATACTACCACATCGTTCAAATTTGCGAACCAATTTTATGCCCGAAAACAGAAAATTTTACAGCAGAAGTAGCAAAAAAGGACGTCAACTTCATTACTATCTACGTTTTACTATTAGACTACTTTTTGATGTAAATTAATTGTAGCTAATAGCTAATGTTGCCTCTAATAAAGGGTTGGAACGGTACCACCTAATATTCTCACCAGTTCTGGTTAAACCATGCATCTCAGTATAGGCGTACTAATAAATACTTCTCTATTTTTCGGAAAATGCTCAAAAAAATAATGAGTTCCCCTCCCAGGGAGTTGAACCACGAGGGCTACAAATTTGATTTCACCCTCTGATAACAAGTCGAAAACAACAATATTAACAATATTACAATAACAATACAATAACAATGAACAACGAATATTAACAATAACTTGCAAAGGAAGTCTACGACAAATAATAGTAAAATAGTAATAACGGAAAATTACAAATCTTTGAATGAGACAGACTTATCCAATAAATTCAACATACATTTCACAAAACCACTCATAAACAACAGCGAATATTATTGGCAATTCATACATCAAAATATCGACAATAATCTAAATCTTTCTTCATGCACCCGATTACAGAAAATGATGTAATAAGTATAAATAATGGTCTAAAATACTCTAACTCTTGTGGTATTGACAATATATTATTAGAAAAATGAAAATAACAAACTTTAAACTCGAACGTATATTAAGCTTGTGAAATATTTTCAAAATCAATAAGATAATCGATGAGCGGGCGATCTATATCAGGCATCGGGAATGACTGCCGTCCTGAAAAGCATTTCAAATTTGTTGCTCATAGAATTTGTAAAAAATACCGGTTTCAAGATAGCAAGAACAGGGAGAATTAGAAAAAAATATTAATGAGTAATTATACTGCAAGAGTTCTATGACACTACTTATGGGAAAATACATGTGAATTTGAGCAGGTTTATTATGGCGTTTTTTGGACCTCAGACCCACTTCACAAGGAAAGGGCAAAGGTCAGCGCTTTGTATCTGCCAGACGTCCATTATGTATAAACTTAGCCTTAGCCTTCAAACCACCTCCACTTTCACCGTCATTCAGTCAATCAATCAGCTATCGTGCATACAGCGGGAAATTCAAATCAGTAGATGAACAAACTTGTTCCTGGCGCAAAATCCCATGTATTTTCTTATGGAGCTGAACTTTTTGCAATTTTTGGTTCAAACAGGAGTGGGGGAAACGTGTGACATCATTGACGCAGGATGGAACGAGTATCGTAACGATTCAAGCATGGAACTCGGCCCCCTTAGTACTCCGCCTCACCTATTGCCCCCCTTGGAACTCCGCCTCAACCCTCGGCCCACTTGAGACTAAGCATCACCGCTCAGGCCTCCTTTTCACGTTCCAGTCACGTGATTTTAATTAAAAAAGGTTTATAGTTATGAGATTCGAACCTGGATCGTCCGCGTGGTAGACATTGTCCTTAGCCTCTACACCAACGTAAGATATTGAAAGTAACTGCGAATGTTGGGTATTTATAGCGATAGTTTTGTAGGGACCGGAATTGACTAATTTCATATAATTGGCCGCATGTTTTTTGATTTCCGTAGAATATTAGGGAAGTGGTAATCATCATTATCATGTTGAAGATAGAAGAATATACTTATATTTGGAAAATAATTGATATTTCATGTAAAGATGTGTATGTGTGTGTAAGAGCCGAAGACGCGAGGCAAAGAGAGGTGGAGATGGTGTCGAGGTTTTACCTGTTGCTGGCGCAAGCAGGTGTTGCCGGTTGTACAAATAAATCGTAGTGTATGGGGCAATGTAGCGTTGCCCGATACTTAGATTTGGGAAATAATTAATATTTCATGTAAAGATGTGTATGTGTGTGTAAGAGCCGGAGACGCGAGGCAAAGAGAGATGGAGATGGTATCGAGGTTTTACCGGTTGCTGGCGCAAGCAGGTGTTGCCGGTTGTACAAATAAATCGTAGTGTATGAGGCAATGTAGCGTCGCCGGATACTTAGATTTGGGAAATAATCAATATTTCATGTGAAGATGCGTAAGAGCGAGAGACGAGTATGATGTAATCGAGGCAAAGAGAGATGGATATGGTACTGAGGTTTTACATTCCTATCGCAAGCAGGTGTTGCCGGTTGCATAATCAATTATTGTTTATGGAGCAATGTAGTGTTGTCGGTTTTAAAATTATTCGTGAACAACTCGATGAGAATTGGAAGAGCGAAAGTGATATATTAATAATAATAAAACAGATTTAAGAAAAAAATATTACAGATTGATTAGGCTGTATCGCTTCAAAGTGAGATGCCTCAATGTTACAAGGTATCTCAAAATACATCATTGAAAAAAAAATGACGTTCAAGTGTACGAGATTTCTCTCAAATACCTCATTTAAAGAAAAAAACATTGCCTTGAAGTATACAGGGTGCGTCAAAATACATCATTTGAAAAAAACATGTCAGTTTAACAGAAGTCTAGCATTCCAACAAACTGAAAGGGCACTAAGTCTCGTATCTTTGTTAACCAAGTTTGCATCATCAGGAGAAAGAGAAGACCCAAAAGTGTAGAAGAATTACGTATTGAGGAATTTACATTCAAAAATGAGGAAAGCGAAGTATTCGACCGTTTTACAAACGTTTCGACCGTTTTGCGTGCCACCCTTCTGCGTGCGACCGTTTTGCGTACGTTTTCGACCGTTTTCGATCATTTGCGTGCGTTTTCAACCGTTTTCCGTGCGCTTTCGACCGTTTTCCGTGCGTTTTCGACCGTTTTCCGTTCGTTTAT
>WOGN01006602.1:0-11061 GCA_015342105.1 Leptinotarsa texana | reverse complement strand
TAAAAACAATGCTATCTTCTGCCGACCTACCTTCATGCATCTTTTCAGATTTTAAAATTTCTGCAGCAATATGTTTATTGGCGTAGCATGTCCCCATCAACGCGATATCTGTATCAATTCCCAAGACTTCTAAATCTGAAAAACTTGCATTTTATGTGATGGCCTCAGCAAAGAGAATCAATGAAATTGCATTTTACTTATATTTATAATATTTGTTTAGTCGACTTAGCACAAAGCTAGTCTGCAATAACGGATGTAACTCTATCCATGTGCAAAACTTGGTCAGCAAACTCGGGTTCATAACTTGTAAGAGGAAAGATTTGAGTCGAATCAAATCAAATTCATTTTCAATATAATATACTTAAGCATTGGAATGCTTGTATTTCGTTATACTTGTTACTCATTTAGGTGAAAGACAATAAACTATAGTAATATAATTACCAAAAATCAAATTCAAAACTCATAGAGGAAACGAAAAGAAGTAGATATAAGTTGTGTACCTATATGCTTCTGGAAAAATATACAGGTGCTATAGGAATTGTTACTCAATGCAGGAAACAATTTTTTTTTTCAGGAAATGTCGAATTTTTTTGAGTTTTCGATTATAAATCGCTTGAGGGTATATTTAAAAATTCAGTAATTTTTTTCATTGTTTTCAGTTCTACTGGGAGTAATTTGTCTAATTTTGAACCATAATAGAACACGAATCTTTGTGTATGGCTTTTCTTGTAGAGTGTCATTTTAATATTTAAGTTCTCGACAACTCTAGTTCTTACAGTTGAATGTGTTACATATTTGGTGAAGTTTAAGAACATCCACACCAGACACTGACAACTATATAATGGTTTTACGTTAAGTAAATTATTCTTCTGTATTCATTCATTTTGAATACATATCATGAAATTATAAAACAACAAAAATTAATTGGCACTCCGGGGCGACTTCATTGATTCCAGTGGCGCATTTGCTTTTTCAGCTATAGGAAAACCCGGAAAAACCTGCAGCACCCCATCATCTGAAGATCTTGATCTAACAATGTCCTCTCTTTCATAAAACAAAATGCAGGGTGTCTCCAGAGGCTCCAATAAATTTAATGCATCGCCAGAACACTTCGTGACACGACTACCGTCAAACTTAAACCAGCCCGTTTCGTCTTTGACCGTGGCGTAATAGTGACCAAATTCAACGTCAGAACCACAGTGAACAATGACCGCATGAAGATTATATAATAGTGGTCTGCCATATTGAAGTGTTCTTCTATTTCGAACCTTCGTAAGAGTTTGGTGTTTCCGTCAGAGGTTGAGTCATATTTGAAGATCATCAGTGTTATTATTAGATTGACTGATGTCTCAGATATACTTGTTTTCTTATAACAGCCAGTTATTTTGGCAATACAGTCGATCATCACCTGTTATTTTTATTAATATTATTCTCAAAATTGAATTCTGTGCAATTTGTAAGCTATTATTGTAAATTTTTAAAGCACCACCCCTTGCTATTGTACGATCTCTTACTATTGATTCTGACCAAGACTGATATATCCAAAAACTTGTTTTTTTTTCAAAGAAATCTCGCAGAGTATGAAATTTACGCAGGAGTAGTGTCATCCTTTGTGTTACATTTGATACTTGTTTTTCCCATCTCATATGTTGGTCTGCATTATTGCGTTTACGTCAGCAGGAAAAAGGATCAGGCCAAGTACTGTTTCCTGAGGTATACCCACATTGATTTGTGATGTTGCACTGTGCAACGAAAGTATCCGATCTCAATTCCGGAAGAAAACAAAATCAGAGCATTTGAAAATATATTGTTTCAGGAATGTATATACAATATTGTTTAATTACATATATATACAAATAATATTCAGTTCAATATTGCCATGAGAAATTTGTCGAAAGATAATGATTCTGAACCGAGTTTTATGATAAACTAGACACAGAGAAAGTTTTTTTCTGCAAATATGAAATATTAACACTTTTGTCCTTAAATATTTCTGTCTTTATACATAGGTACATTCTATAAATTATAAAATTAAAAATTGTTCTTCGTTATTCACTTTCAAAGAGCAATTCAAAAAAAATTCTTGTTGCAAGATGTTTTTATTCAGCAGACGAATTATTTCAAAATATGTCTCATAAGAATAAGTATATTTCTAATATGTTTAGAATTCTCAACTTACTCCAAAGCTCTGAATGAGAACTTGTTTGATCTACATTGTATGTTTTTTCTTGACTATTCCAATTCAATATTTTGTGTCTTGGAAAATGAATTATTATTATTGTTATTGCTGGGATGATATACCAGAGATTGAAGGTAGTGATAGTGAACGTAATGTAATATGTTAAAAATTCAAATATCAATTTAAATGTATAGATTGATCATATGGAAATCATTGAGCTTAAATAATGAGGATGAAATAATAAAAGTATAACTCTATTATCATCCTTCTTTTTTGTATCAAGATGGAGTAGTAGAAAGCCAAAAACTTTCTTTCCCAATTATCATGTAGTTATTGTACTCGAACAAATAGAAAAATGGCAACATGTTTCTTACATTTGTATTAGTCGAACTACACCTGAAAAAACTGTTCAGTTTTTGCACATGTGAACATAACTACGATGATTCTCCATTTCATATTTCACTCAGAGTCATGACATTATGGACTAGCCGTGACGTCACTTCTACATACTAGTATATTCCACCTGTGGATCACACCAAACTCTTGGCCACTGCCTTACATCAACTCTCAAAATTTTCGCAGTGGAAATATGCAACATGTAAAATGCTGTGACGATTTATCTGACAGTAAGTGTATTAGTGACGTACATGCCAGAACGTGAATCTCTTCATCTTTTATCAGTTGTTGGAGTCAATGCTTTCTCTTTAATGACCTGTCCATATTATGGCGTCACTGATTCAACCATATTATTGAAAACAATTCCATATAAATAACAATCTTCATCAATTTTTTTCATTAGTATAGTAGATACAAATTTGAGATGACCATTGTAAAATGATAGCTGTAAATATTTCGATTTGGCGCTGGTCATTTTCCTTTTGACCTAAGCTCTCAGTTACGAGTTAAATGTTGATGAGTTGATTTTCACTATAGTTTTTGAGGTGCTATTATAATTTGTAGTTAATGATTATGTAATAATTTTGATGCAGAACTCTTTAAGATTCAATGAAATCAATCGTCAAATGTTTAGTTACTAATGTGTTGAATGCACTTCTACTGTATCAACTTGTGGATAGTCTGAACTGTCCTAATGAATATCCTTGGAATAAATCCTTCATGCCCCCCATTAATTTTTATTTTTATTAGATACTGCCATTGAAATTGAAGTGAAAAGAGAGAATCTCCATAGTTTAAAGATATTCTTTTTGATTTATTGAAGAAGGAAACCTGGTTGGAGTGATTGAATGATCTTAATCTTTCACGAGATTCATTATTACTAGGTAGTAGTGATCATGTAGAATTTAAAAATGTTGGACCAGTCAACATAGTATTAATAAATGAGCCTTCGACCATCGAAGAAAGTTCAACAGTTGTCGTCACAGATGGGTATATATAGAGATCATTTATATTTGAATTGAAAGCAAAACTTCGTCATAAACGTGTGCACATATTTTCTCAAATATTGAAGTAAAGTATCTACACAAGTTCTGAGAAGCGCATTCTTTCATATTGATTTGTAGCTTGGTATTTTCCCCATTATACAATTATTCATGTTAGTCCTTACGCTAAGATTCACAGACAGTTTAAGCAATGATTATCATTGGGTTACACTTCATAACAACCTATATGGCAACAATGGGCAATTTTCAGGTATACATTCAATCTATTCTTCTTCTTCTTTTTTCGCATTCATGGGCGTCATCGCCTCTTCGTCTGTCACGGTCTTGGCTTTTCTTCTGTGAAGTACCGGAACTAAAAATGTGATAAACGACGCTATGCCAAAGAAGGCACTTCCTGCCAAAAATGATACTGTGTACGATTTGGTAGCGTCGAATAGCATTCCTGCTAGAGGAGATCCTATGAAGGCCCCAGTTCCTCGAAACAGAAGAGTAAAACCGAAGGCACTGGTCAATTTGTCCAGCCCCAGATAGTCCACGAGTAGGATGGAGCACAGAGAAATGAATCCAGCTGGAAAGGAAATCAGTTGTTGATGCGAAAAAAAAATTGCTAGAAACAACAGATATGTCAATGGCTAAGCTTCTAACTTCTGTTCATGTAAACATGCCCTTACTCTACAGACCCTGCCCCATAGTTAAAATATATAGCTTGGCTGTTTCGCTACTCCAGGAACTATAAGCACAAAATCAACGTTTTGTTGCTGATCTGATCATGTGATCAGGCAACATTTTTCAACTATAAAGTAGGGTATGTGCAATTAAGGTTTGTCTACATTCAAAAGTCTGGTCCATTATGAGATCTGATAACTTTTTTATAGTGCATACAATATGTATTCATATTGGTAAAACTTCACTTGAAAATGTTCATGGTAGAAAAATTTTTTCAAATGCAGCGACTGGCTTGTTTAAACATCACAGCAGCCATGAGAACAACACCAACCGCGGAAATGGAATTAATTACGGGTCTGACCCCTCTGGACCTGTACGTTAATTAGGTTGCGTTAATTGCCATGTTAAGATTGCGCACGGCTGGTGTAAACCTCGAAGTAGGAATGGGTCAATTGCGAGAAGCGCTTACTGCACAACTCCTGCTGCAGGCGACCAGTGATGCAATTGAACCCAGGTTTGTATTTAATAAACTTCACAAAATACAAATAAAACAGAACACAGAGACAGATGCTACAAATGCAATACGCATATTTACAGAGGGCTCAAAAACTAAAGAAGGCTCAGGATGTGGAGTGTACTCCAGATCACTAAGCTTAAGGATTAAGTGGGAAATGGGAAAAATACCAGTGTGGTCCAAACAGAACTGGCTGGTATCTCAATAGTCACAAAAGAAATAACCAGGAAAGGAATTTCTGGCAAAAGTATAACAATCTGCACTAACATCAGACAAGCCCTATTAACCTTGAACACACAACTTGTCACCTCAGGGATAGTACTGGAGTGCCACCAAGATTTAGTCAAAGCCTCGATAGATAATAACATTATCCTGAAGTGGGTTAAAGGGCACTACATGAGTAAACGTAATCGCATTGCCGACTCTTTAGCCAAGGAAGCGGCTGGACTAAGAATTTTAGGACCCAGTGGCACCTACGGCCTGATGGCTTCGACAATTGCGGAACCAGCCAAATGTTACACCCATGCCCAATACATAAAGAGATGGGATGGAATCTAAGGATGCAATCTTACTAGGATCACCCTGGGCGACCCATGGAAGCTGGCACCGAAGAAATATCTGGTGATGACCAGGAAAAATCTACGCTTACTAGTAGGACTTCTGACTAGCCACTGTCAACTAAGGAAACACCTCCATAGTGGAGACACCTCTATGTAGGATGTGTGAACGGGAAGATGAGACTGTCAGGCATGTCCTATGCGAGTGCCCGGAGTTATCGTCAATAAGAGAGTGTGTGTTCGGCGAGCCTTGGCCTACACCTGCCGATATAAAGGAGATGTCTCCAAGCGACCTGTACACCTTCCTGGAAAGAACAGGGTGGACTATGACCTAGGAGGACAACTCCTCGGGAGGATGTACAATGAGTCACATGTGGCCTAAGTGCTGTGGGCTCACACACACTCCCTACTCTACAGATACAGATACAGAATTCTTTCATAAAACGTTCAGTCCCGGATATTCAATTCTGAAGCAGGTGTCGTTGGAAGATCCCTGTTATTAACAATTTAGGTTAGCATAGGTTTGATAGCCGACTGGCGTGATGAGAAGATCAATTTTGGTTTCAAACCCCATGTTTTCTGAGATTTCTTTGGTGTGTAAACCCATAATGACATATACATCTTCGGTTTGCTGGCCGAAGTTAAAACAAGCAACAAGCGACTGCTGTTAACAAATTACGCAGGGTGCCAAAACTTGCTTATTCGGCAATCAGAACAACAGCAACAGCAACATTGGGGGCACTTTTTAATGTACCTCCTCTAAATCTGAAAGTCATTCTTTGCAGCAAAAATATCAACAGGAAATATCTTCGGTTGGATTTTCAATGAATCGTTTTTCTCACCCATGGATGTTCCATAAACTGTCGCTACAGAAATATAAGCTGCGTAGGAGTTGCAAATTGGTATCGCTGCTACTGACGCTGTCATCACCACCAAGCAAATATTGTGCACCCACATTGTATTCACTTTCGGGAAATCTGCTATGAATCCACACACTATACGTCCCACAGTGTTCGTTATCCCCATTATGGAAATCAGGAATGACGCTGCATCATCGTCGAATCCCTGGAATAAAAATTGTAAATGTTTATTGGGAACGCAAACTCATACCTGGAGGACAGTTTCTCCTCCTGGCTTCTGGCCAAAGAATATGAGGGAAAAAAATACAGAACATAACAATGAAAGAAATGATATTTTTAGATATAATGCAGGAACGGCCGTCCAACATGAAGCAAAAACACTACTAGTCGAAGACGAGGATCTGGAAGATAGATCGACCTTACCTACAGAAGTAATCATATAATTACCAGGATGATGTGTACGGAACTGCTATTTCTAAGTGAAGGACGAATTATTCATGCAAGATGAAGGACTGTCAACGGGATCGCCACTTTCACCATTTATAGCCAACATATATATTGAGTGGTTTGAAACTCTGGTCATTGAAAAAACCCACAAGACGGCCCAAATCTGGTTGATATACGTTGACGACATCTTCATAGTATGGAACCATGGTGATACAGAACTAAATACTTTTCTGAAGCACATCAACAGTGTAAGTTCTTCCATCACCTTCATAATGGAGGAAGAAGTCCACAATTGCCATTCTTATACGTATTTGTGAAGAGGACCGACACTACGTGGGAAACATCTGTATACCGAAAACCCACTCACACGGGACAGTACCTGAATCATGATTCCAACCATCATCAGTCTACCAAAAGAGGATTCACCAAGACTCCAGCGGATCGTGATTTAGTCTCTGTAATACGAAGGACGTTCTCAAGAAGGCATCATCAAAAAAGTTCTGTAACGGTTACTACGAAGTGATTGTGAAACAGACATTGGCTGGAAAATAGCAAGCGCCTCACAAGGAAGAGAAGCCTTTACAACCAGTGCCTGCACTTTTCTACGTTGGAGGATTGACGGAGAGGATAAGAAGAATTGGGTCTAAGTACATCAGAAACTGCTTCAGATCCGGAAACACCATCAGGAGCGGCCTCCCGATAACAAGGCCTCCGAACACACATTTAGGAGAAACCAGCAAATCAGGTGCACCAGAGCATGTTTGGACTCATCAACATAACAAGTCCCAAGCTGAGATTATCCACAGGGATGACCACTGGTTCAAATGGAAGTTCAAAGAAGTTGCATATATGTTGTCCAACGATGCATTCAGCCAAGCTAGTGTAGAGACACACAACACATGGAAACCTGTAATCAAGCGGGAAAACGGTCAACTCTACTGCTAAGTCGGCGAAGAAGAGAGAATGAAGAGTGGATAGGTGAAAGGATTCAAATAATCTATAAATAATAGTCATCTCTCGAAGGAATAATCCACGACTGTAGGTACTGACAACTTTGTGAACATGATTTTTTGGAGATTACTGAGAGTATATTTGAACATACTTACATCTTCTTTGGCGCTGTCACCAATATATACAAAAGGAATGTACAGTCCAATGAAGGAGAATAAATTCACAAGGGCTATGGCGAGAAATACTGGGTCTTTCAGCAGATCCATGTCGAGTAGATGGCCTGGAATGGTCAAAGAAAGTTTATAAACATTCAGTACGATTTTCATAAGTTTAAATTCAAGTACCAAATTGTGCTTTGTGCAAATATTTTGTGAATAAGAGTTGATTTAAAATTTCTGCAATCAATTTGATAGTAAGGATTTTGAACCAGTAGTTTAATAACATCTATTATTTTGGCAACTTGCTTCTGGTGGTTGAGGACCCTCAGACATTGAAGAAACAAGAAACTTCAATGGGAGTCACATGTAAAAACCATCTAGAATATTTGGAGCTAGGTCAACACAGATTTTTTGTTTTGATGAATATCAATTCTATTACAAATACCATTGATTGAACACACGGCTCAGTTTTGCAAAAAACATCCGAAATATTTGGTTTTTCAGAAATACTTTTCACAAAGCTTCGAGGATATTTTCTTGCTTGTCTTGCTTGGTTCATCAATGTACCTCGCTTGGGAAAGGAATAATTAATAAAATTTCACCCACCTATTGGATTTTTTACCTACTCTTTTTTGCATTCAGTTGTGGTATGCTGAGTACGCTCTGTCTGTAGTTATGGAGAGATTTCTGCGATTGGAATTCTTTCAGGTTTGTAACAGATCCACCATAGAAAACATCCTTTCTTGCCAAAGGAGGCAGAACATTGCTCGTCTTACTTCTGGTGCTGGAAATTGATACTCTTGAAGTGGTGATGTCAACCTGAAACATTGAACCTGTAAAAACGAGATTGAATAGATAAAAAATTATGATCGCGTCAAATACCATTCGAATATTTAGGTCTACTTAGTCCTCAATCGTTTCGTTTTTATTACACGTTATCAATCACAGATAATCTTTTCGATTTTCAATCTCATTATTTTTTGGGCGTTACAAGGATACATATTGAGAACCCCGAAAAAAGTGCTAATTTATAACCCGATATAACACAATCGCTTTTACGTTAGTGATTTTTCGGTGCTTCTTGGTAACCTATCCTCGATTCATTACAAATTCATGGCAGAGAACATTTTTTATCGCACTGTACATTGTCTTTCAGACTGGACGTACTCAAATTAACAACGGCTCTAATTAACTGACTATCAAGGGTATACAATATTTACATAGCACAGGTCGTTAATATATAAATGAGTACGAAACAAGTGATATGATTTCGAACTTTGGTTGGCTCTTCCTTGTTATTGCCTTTATGTAGGAAATGCAAAGACGTTAAATAGAATAGATCACGATCAAATTGAAATCTAGTACAGAAGAATTAATGTAACAACGACAAAAATGAACACTGAATAATGACTGCTGAGATAAATGATGTATTTGTCTCTAGTTAAGAATATCGACACCAGGGGGAGTATGGTTTGAGTTTCAAAATCTTTCCAGATCTTTGAGTCACTTTGCTTCAGCTCCAGCTACTTAATCTGTGTGCCAGCTCAATAGCTTTATAAAAATAGGATGAGGTTTCTAATGGGCACAATGTTACAGAAAACGCTACCCTTTCAGGCGTGTTGTTATTTTTTATAAGTGTGAGTGTCCTCCATATAAGGCCATAGGTAAGCTGCCATAAAGTAACGTGCTAAAGAAAATTGTAATGCAATTATTACATGATCATTAGTGTGCTTGTGTTTAACTCAACTGATCATTAACTGTCAGCTGTCATTTAAATGAGTGCTTGTGTTAACTCAACTGTTTAATGTCGGTGTCATTTGAACTAATTGTATGAAGGGATCCTATATTTTTACGTTAGATTTAGGTTATATATACTTTATTGTCCAAAGAAAAACTCTTGTTGACAAAGTTAGTTAATAAATATGAAAGAATACATAAATGTCATATGAATATAAAAATATAGATAAAATACAATGTAAACTTAAGTATAAAAACACTGAATAAAAAACCACAAACAATGGTTGAAACATACATACACATAAAACATGCTAAGTTAAAAATGATCGGTATAGAACTCAAACTATAATAGGGTCTACTACTCAAAATTTCTTTAATAATTTTTCTGTACTGATTGCTATCAATATTTATCTCTTTAGTGTAACTCGGCAGATGGTTATACATTTTTACACCATTTCACACCAAAGAGTTGCAAGGAATAGGTCATTTTAAATTTTTTGTACGCTCTGACGAGTTGTATAGTGATGGGTGGTAACCTCAAGTTTCACAAGATGTTTCTTAATCAAACACACTGTCTCCAGAATAAAAAGAGCTATAACCGTCAACATTTTTTTATCTATAAACAGTTGCCTGCACGAATGAAATATCATCAGTGAACTAGTCTCAATGAAAATAACAGTCAATATTAATGCTCCCTAGTTTTTAGACGACTTTCTAAATAATCTATTTGACTAATTCCGGTTTTTATATTGAAAAAATGATATATATGAGAAAATTGCGTAAACTAAATTTTTCTAAATCGGTTATTACTCAACCTGTATTTAACACTGGTTCTCTTTAACTTTATGTCGTCAGCATTTTTCAAATTACTCCAAACCTGACATTTAGAATGAATTAAAAATCTCAACTTGAGCTATTGACACTCATTGAGGTGAGAACAAATTTAAAATTAGATAATTTGATTGCTATTTCAACTATTATAACATAGGCGTCCCGAAAACACTTATAAGGGACAATATATACATGATTATGATATTGGAAATTCATGTCCAATTTTGAATTCTACATATTTTCAATAGTAACAATTCAATGAATTAATATATTTTGGAAGGCGCGTTAACTGCGTCCTGCTACTGGACAAATGAAAATTATCTGCAAGAATGTTCTCTAAGAAAATTTGCACAAATGTCAGATATATTCGTCTTGATATCAGCCAGGAAAGTGATTATGTTCTCGTAAGTATTCGCTATCCATTCCTATTACAATCGCATAATGGATTGTTCTGACTACTAAGACTTCAGGAGCGAATATTGTTTTTATTGTTCAAAAATGGTTATTGAGAGATATGATGGTACTGAAAAGTCGACCGACATATGTAAATATTATATACACCTCCAAAGGCCTAGGGATGTTAACGGGATGTTTAAAATGGAAGTGTATCTACAGTGTTACCCATTTTTAATGGAAACACCCGCATAAAATTTGAAGTTGTTAACCAATTTTAAATTTTTTTTTTTCAAAATGTCAAGTACTAAAAGGTCTACCTTGGGACAAAATTTGAAATATTTATTAAAGTTTCAGGGCATACTACG
>WOGN01006601.1:0-12347 GCA_015342105.1 Leptinotarsa texana | reverse complement strand
TTATCCTGTATACAAAATATATAAGTAAAACCTGCTCCTCTGGCGCCAGCACTTTGGAAACTGAGTACGGAATCCCAGGCCAACCAGGACTGGAGTGATGAGTGGAGCGATACTACGATAGCTTTATTCTCTCTGAGTGTAATCAAATGTTCATCAAGCTGAATCATGAAGTGTACACTTCGGGCAAGTGAGCCCTATTGGAACCATAATACTAAAAATATTCTTAAAATGTAGACGAGGGGTTAAACCAAAGCTTGGGAGATAACCAACCAGAACAGAAACCGTGAAAATTCCCTGGGTGAAAATCCTCCATGTACAACAACCCTATAAATGTCGCTAGCAAGAGAACAATAAAAAGAAAATTAGGAAAACTCAGCTTCCGTGAAGGATTTTATCTTGTAGCAAAAAGGCTTTGGCGTAGTACAAAGGATTCAAACACCAAATTGTCAAAAATGTTCAATATAGGCCTCTGTCAAAAGTCAGGACAAAGTGGTTGATGATAAGATGGGTAGAACGAAATATCCACTCAGGATCAAAACCAGAAACACATGTAGGGCAGACCCCTGTCGTTTTTGCGAAATCTACCATCCTCACTGACCAGAAAAAAAATTCCTTTTCTTCTTCTTCTTTTCGGAAGATAGGGTATTAGCGTTTTAACCTATCAATATTTACATATTCCATGCATAAAGGATCAATCTGAACAGAATAAAATAATGGTATATTTGGTTGTATCTAGTCAGACTCGCCCTAAAGCTAAATTGGCTACACTGACAAAAAATGAAACAGTTGACAGTCGAAATATCATTAAGCAGCTGACAATTGAAATTACACAGAAAATACCAACAGAAAATTCCAACTCGAAGGCACTCCTTGTGAAACCAAAACATTCGAGATTAGCAATGGAATTTTTTTAAGGTTTCTAGGGATGATGTTAGACAACCAACTTTACATATCTATGTTTGTTATTTTCACGTTCGGTGAGGGTAGGTCACCACGGAGTGAAATCTATGTTGCTCTAAAATAGATGATATAGATGAAGAAAAGTGTTGGATCTAGAATGGTTCCTCGTGGTACTTCATATTTGATAAGCAGTTTGAGACAGTTGAATCAAATATAAGACATGTTTCTCATTTCCCGCCACTCAGTAATAAAATCAGTATTTATTAAAAATATCAATTTTCCCTCGAAAAATTTTTTGCTGAGCTTGAACCCTGAATAATTGAAAAAAAAACTTTTGGAATCTCCCTGCGAGAACGAGATATATTAAGTTTTTTCTCCGCTTACCGAGTAACGTATACGAAATTAATTTCAGAGTCTGGGAGAATATAATAAAACTAAATGGAATACATCAACTTGTTATGCAGAGCAAGGGTATCTTTCATTTTCGTGTATTAAAGTTAAGCGGAATATTTCGTTGGGAGTTGCACGAAACCGAAGTTGGTAACGTAAGAGGCTAAGTTTGAGGCGTACTACATCGAATTTATGTCCGTGTTTAGGACAATATGAATGTAATAAACTGCAGCATGCACAAAATTCTGAACTCAAAAATGTCATAGTTTGTTGTAACTGATTTTAATAAATTCTTAATCTGGAGAGAATTCCAGTCGCAGCAAGGAAAACATTCTTAGAGACTACTTTGAGCTCCGTAAAGGATTCTGCAGGAAGATTATGAAATAAGTTTGGCTACAATAGGAATGTATAAGAGTCCAAAATATAGCATAGAAAAAGAAAGAAATAGGTAGGTATGCTACATAATGAGTAAACTTCACATAGAATTCTGCTTTTCAAATATTCCGGGACTATCATCGTTAACTGACTGTTATGTTGAATGATTGGCTGTCCTTGTTCATCTTTTACTGCCTGAACCACTGTGCATGCTGTTTTGGCTAGTGCATTGGCTTGGGATGTGGGGGTTGAGCAAATGAGCCGTCGGATGCGTGCTTCCATGTAGCCTCGCTAGATACGGGAATGACAGAATCACTTGTGGGTCTGTTATTCCCTAACTGAATGGCATCCCAACGATGACTTTATCCTAAAGTGTGTGTATCCGTGCCGAGAGAATGAATGACACTGAGCCTATCAGCTGTCACTATGGAACCTTCAAGATATCGGGCAACCTCTCGTCGTTGCATCGCCTTGTCACGTTAATGCGGAGCTCTGCCGTGATTGACTGTCTTTCCCTAACTACTCGTGGGACTTTCATGGATAGAATAAGCTTTGAAATTCTTTCTGGCGCTGTGTCTACAGAGGAGATGGATGTCGAGCCTACGACTCCAACTGACTTCCCTGTAAATTCAAATCAGGGGCGAGAACTTGTCAACTCTCCAACTCCTGATCCTATAACTGAACCTTAAAAAAAGGTTTGGTGGTGCAGCCAGGAAACGACTGAGTCGTGTCCTCAAGAGCTGGGTAACTTATAAAATCGCCTTGCACCAAATTTTTGAGCGGCATATGCGAAATCTGTCTCAGGTGGAGGAACAATCCCCCCATGAGCAGGTTAGCGAACATTTGCGCTCAAGGGTTGATTCCTTGCATGTTTGAGTCTTAGGCATCATCAGGTGTAGCTGACTGCAAAAAGTATCATATGAGAAGGTTGTTGCGGGTATCTTACACCTTGACTATCCAACAGGTCAGTTGGTAAGAGTACGGCTGAGACGTACTCTTACCATCTGAAAAACTACTCACCATACAAACTAATCAGCTTCATTGAGAAGTTGCATTTATTTAGTTGAGTGTGAATATGTGTGAGCCACAATACACCCTTGTGGGTTGCGGTGGAGGGTCGAATAGACCCACTCACTTTGGACCTAACTTATCCTACTGTAATGTATCTTCTATCAGAGGGGTTAATTATGTGACAATCAATTTTCTGCCAACGTTTCGAATGTAATTCAATTCCTCTTTTGGGCTATGTAAAAATGAGTTTTAATGAACATACCTACCACAAAACTTATAACTGTTATCATTTCAATTTCACGGGGAATCATGAATTCTCAATTGAATCACTCATCTAAAATCAGTCTTTTCGTATTGAAAGAATAACTTTTTTGAAAACGTCAGACACATTAGATACATAATAAAAATTGAAAACACTAAAATGATACACTACACAAAGACATGAAACGAACGACTGGCTTCATCAGTCACACTAATAAGGTGGTGTCTGTATTTATGAATAACAGAAAAAATTAAAATGGAAAGAAGGTGAAATTATTCAGGTATTTTACTGATGAAAGTGGAATATATCGTATCAAGGCCATCGACATCATTTCTAGTGTTTACAGTATCGTTTTTGAGAATATGTATCATTTGACTCAAAGGTCTCTTGGGTAAATATGATAGAAGAGTTGGATGTTGAAAATCACAAATGTGTCTATATCCCCAAAAATGCGTTCAGTTGAATTCTAAATATTGCGTTGGTAAAAAAAATGTTTTTTTGTGAAAATTGATCATGTTACCCAATTCATCCTTTGCGATAGTTTGAATAATTCAAATGGGGAATCTTTTTAAACAACGTAACCACAGTGTAAATAAAAAACATTTTAATCAACACAAATTTCCACTATTTTCAAATGTTTACAATTTTCAATGGCAGGGAATTCACCTCCTGAAAATACCTACCACAAGGCTTCATTAAATTTTCAGAAATGAGGTTTCCTCATTGGAAAGTGATACGATTTGGATCAGATTCAATTCAAACCAAAGATCAACTTTCCAGGCATATGATACCAAGCATTATTACTTTATTATGCAACTGAATGCTCCCAAAATTAAAAAAAAAACAGGAAATTAACAAAATCTCGCTCCTTTCCAAGCTTCAATAATAGCTCACAACAGCTATGGAAGAGTAGACTCAATAACATCTAAACTTAAACTTCGCGAAGCACTAATATAATCTAAAGTATCAGGACTTTGGTAATGAAAAAGTAAATTAACGCATTGCACGACGTTGTTTTGCTAAATTTAGTTCTGGAGATTTTCGCCTTGGAGTTGTACTCCGGAAGGGTTGACCTAAAGTAATCTGGGACGAAAATTTGAGGCCTCTGGTGGAGCCTGACTTATTACAAATGTTGTGTGTGATAGCAGAGAATCTGGTCGTCAGGTCCCATGCAGATTTTGATGTTTAAAACGTACGTCATTGGAACACATGTGACAAAAAGTAGATCATCTACTAGAACAGGAGACGTTCACGATAGCAATTGCACACCAATGAGCTAGTACTTCTCAAAAGTGAAGATCCATCAAAAACACTTCATGATGGTCAACAGCTGGTTTCATCAACTATCTCTTTTTGAAACTGGGCCAAACCATTACAGCAGAGTCCTATTCTGAAAAAAATTGACGATATATTCCAGAAGTTGCGTCAGCAGAAGCCGGAACTGGTCAACAAAATGCTACACGACAACACCCGTTCGCGCGTTTCACTAAACGCCATCCAAAAATCAAATGAATTGAGTATCGAAGTTCACCCACCATACTCCCCAGACCTCTTGCAACCGACTATCATTTTTCAAGCACTTTGGTTATTTCTTCACCATCAGGGGGTTGGGCTACCTATCGGGCGCGTCACCAGGTGGCGGATGGGGAACGGCCAGGGGACTGGAGGCCCTGTCCAGAAAACCAATGTAGCCTTACGGACGGGGTCGCCGGACTCCTGCTCAATGGCAGAAAAAAGCGTGAGGGGAACTAAAACCCCTCAAAAGCCATTGCAAAACATTCCACCGTGGAACAGCCTACTCAAGCTAAGGTGTAGGGAATCGTGCCGATAGCTGAAGGGCCGCAGGGTGATATGCGGTTACGAACGATCCTTTTGGGGAACTGGGCGAAACCTCATTGTAATCAGCCTACCTCTGGTAATACGGGGCTCTGCCAGAGGTGACCAACTCTTCTCTCGCTAATCGTAGGAACACACATGAATGAAACAAACACAAAAACAGAAACAACAAAAACCATTCCCGAGACTTGACAGAAGTGCTCACCTCAATCTGAGGCAGTGGCTAGAGATGAACAGAAATGACCACCCCAATCTGCCGCTTAGAATGAGGCTGGACATAGCAGATCACCTCGTGAAGTAATACAAAGGCCGAAGCGTAAGCGCATTTGCGGCGCTGACGCCAAAAGGAGAAAGAGAGTGAAGGAGGTAGGAGTGGCAGCAACTATGAGTGCACTCTCCTCCTCCCCGGCTCTTCCACCTCCAACAGCAGGGGCACTTTCTGCGGCGGCTGCTCCTGCAAGAAAGCCTCACTTATGCACCTCCACGGAGAAAACCCCAAGAAAGTTGAAGAAGCCGCGCAACAACAGTAATGTTGCTGCATCTTCCAAAACCTTCGCGGAGGCCACCATGAGACACCTCAAGGTTGGCAAAGAAAGTGTGTGTTAGGCGTGCTTTGGCCTACACCTGCCAATATGAAGGATATATCTCCTAGTGACTTTTCCGTCTTCCTGGAAGGACAGGATGACCTAAAAGGACAACTCCTCGGGAGGATGTTCAATGGGTCACATGTAGCCTAAGTGCTGTGGGTCTACACTCACCCTTCCTACTCTACTCTACAGATACAGACCAGGCAAAATGCCTTCGTTGACGTCATCGAATCCCGAGCACACAATTTTTATGCTGACGGAAATAATCGACCTGATTTTATATCATTCCAGATGTTCGAATGAATAGTTTTTGAATAAAGTTTCGCGAAAGCACCTTTTCCAGTTTTTTGTGGTTCTAAAAGCAACTAGATAGACTTTCATTTCCCTAGCAGCGATATGTTTGCTCTCAATTCCTTTTTATATTTTCTGTGAGAGATTGGAGAGAAAAGTTTAGCCTATAATAGACAGACAGATGTGCAGATAAACAGAAAAGCAAACTGACGTACAGGCGACATAATTGGCATAAATATTCATCAATCGACTTTTATGTCTTCAGAGTGAAAATTTCTTCCCAAAAACTGAATGACTTGAACACTAGTTGAAACAGTTGAAGGTTCACTTCTTTGTAATGATCGTGTACAAGAAGTTTCATGATAAATATGATGAGAAACAACAAAGATTGCTTTTGTATCTTGACTTTGGATTAATATAGATAATTCAAATTTTTTGCGAACATACCAAAACAGGAATTAGGAAGAGCATGATTCGAAGTACTAACCAGTTGTCAATCGAACTTACAAGGTGCAGTTTACTTATTTTCTGTTTGTTGTGAAGTAGCCTTTTCTGATGAGTATATATTGGTAATGATTGACCAGAGGAATGAATGTTTCATTCCCTACTGCTCATCTTCAAGAGTTTTATGTACCACGCCCCAATTCAAGATACGAGTATGTGAATCTCAAATCACCAGTTGATTTAATGTGTTATAATTTCAATTAAGTATGTGTAACATCGATGAAAACTGTTTGAACATTATCAAGGATTGTATCTTACATAGTATTTTTATATAATTTTCAATTGGTTTATGTCAATCTCGTGGAGGCTAATTCATTTATAATATTTCAATTGAATATGTAATTGGTGAATTCAATTGAGTAGAATTTTAGTTTTTTCAGTATATTTTCTTTTAAAATTTTCTGTAATTGGGCGTACACCTGTTGGAAATGGAGTGTTATCTATCTATTTATCTATTTTATCTATCTGAGAGTCCCAGTTGTAGGAGGAACAATAATGGTGTGAGGTGGAATAACACTCAATGATCGTACATACTTTTCAGTTATCTGCAGAGGATGGCACATTTCATTGTAATGCACGATGGGGCTCGTTTCCACGCTGCAGGGATTGGGTGTTAGTACCAACAAGTCCACAATATCACCACTTTGGAACCTAAATATCATCGAACATTTCTGGGAACGACTAGAAAAAAGCGTCCGAAGCCGTCAAAACCAACCTACCACTTTGGATGGGCTGGAAATTGCTCTTCGAGAAGTGTGGGGGCGTTTTTCTCAAGGAAACCTCAAGCGGCCCATAACAACCATGCCCAACGAATCTGAGCTGTGATCGAGAAAAAAACACAAGGTACTGAGTTATCAATTGTAACTTAGAAACAACTTTTTGTTCACTTTTCATTTCGAAAATTGAAGCGTTTTCATTTTAATTTTGGCAGTTCTTTGATTTTCTCACAAATACTCAATACACAACAAAAAATTAATCAATAATTCAACATAAATTTGATAGCCATATGCAATTGCCTTTCAAAATAAATAACACAAAATAAGTTTCTCCACTGATGAAAAAATGACGAGCTCATAAAAAACTTATCCTTTAATTGTTTTGAGGAGTGTATATTATACTTTATACTCTGCCTAACGAATTGTCTCAAGCGGCTCCTTCATGAATCCCTATTTCAAATTCGGTGTATAAATGCGACAAAGCCTGCAAATGTAGATTCAGTACGTAGTTGTCTGAAAATGATTAAGCTTTGTCAAATGTTCCACCTTCAGAATAGGTGATGGATGAATACCGTTAAAGCAACTTCTTATCTGCCTCCGATGTTTATTCCTTGTCTCCTTCGTACCCTTCTCGACGGCCTGAAATAGCAACAACCCAATTACTAGACATTCTCCACTGTCTACTCAATCAACTCAGGATTTACCCAAGGAGGCTCGGCAAAACACTTTCCCAGCTGTAACAATGTGTTGATAAGCTGACAATGTATTGGGAAATTGGCTGCCAATTTGGCTCACTTTCCAATTCTCGGCGGTCGATTTGTCACTAATTGAGGTTTGGTTCTCTCGAGATGATTGTTGATTAGCTTTTTTGTGAAATGCGACTACAGTTTACTTTGGTGATTAAGTGATAAGGCATTATCTATTCCATTAATATCTGAACAATTTCTACAAAAATATAGATGTAATTGTTCGGTCTCAAAATCTTACCATCGGAATTCTCATGTTTTTCAAGGGAATCCTAATTTTTTAGTATTCAGCCTAGATTCAGCAGCTCTAAAATGTGTACAACAAAACAGATTGTTTTATGGCATTATTTTCATTGAATGTATTGTTAACTAATCTTGTTTAAATTATTTAATTTTACATTATTTATAATCGGGGTTTTCCAGTTGGTCTTCAAATTTACGGGTCTTTCTAATCCACTTATGCCCATGAAATTTAATATTCCCAAATCTTTCCTCAAACAACCCGTACATTTTTGATTCCTTAATTATTCCTTGTATCCCTTATCTTGGGAATTACCCGCTATTATATTCTCCCGTACATATGTTAATCCAAACCTTTGTTTATCCCTCCAATTACCAATTTGACCCCTTCTCTATAGATGTGAAATATTGCATTTATGTAAAATTCATTCATTTCGTTTCAAACCTTGTAACGGTACAGTTAGAATAAATATTGTCCTGTCTACAGTACATCTAGCCAGTTATTTTTCTTATCATATCTTTTCACAATAGTTAATGTAATTCTTGTGTGCATTGAGCATTTTATACTCACGATAAAATAATCGTGGGTCAAAACAGTAATCCCAAATTGTGTTTCTATATTTGTTAATTGTACTGGATGTTTGAAAAGTTCAAATGAGTCCAATACAAACTGTAATGTTCCAGTGAAAACTTATTTAATTTAATCGATATAAAAAACATTCCAATCAGTACACTTCTGCCAACGATGAGGTCGACGAAGGCCGTTTTTGCTTATCCTAATTGGCGTAGGGTCTACCGGTGAAAAAGTTATCAAAGTGCTTGAAAAGATGATGATCGGTTGGTAAGAGGTATTGGGGGTATACGTTTCAAACCATCAACCAGACACTGCAACCATAACCTCATCGCTTTTGATATTGTCTACCGCAGCAGACAGGCACAAAAACCTGCAGATCATGACCAAAAAAATCCGGAAAATTACTTGGACACAATTATCTCCAGCCGTGAAAGTCAAATTCATTGATTTTGATGATATCAGCTAGTCATTTTCAGTTTGAGCTATTTCTTCCAAGCTCAGATTGGATTAGAAATAGATTTATTCGAAATAGATATCCTAAGATACATAAATATTATACAAATATATCACTTACTAAACAAAATTACAAAAAAACTGAAATATATAAGACCCTATATAGTGGAATATATTGGGTAAAATATAGCAGTAGTAGATGATGAAGAGATTAATAGAGAGAATAATGATGAACAACTCGATTGGAATAGTATTGTGCCCGTAGATATTGAGATAAGGAGCGTTTGAAGAGTTGAAGGGTGTTACTTTGTTTAATTTCATTAGGAAGCTTGTTATAGTCGTCTGTGAAAAATCGAATTCATTGTTCTTGCAAGGTTACTTCGTGGGACAACCAATTCTCTCTTCCTCTTGTATCGTATTTGTGTATCTGATGGTTACATGTAATAAACTCATTGAAGTAATGTGGTGCTTTTCCAGTGAGTATTTTGAATATGAATATCTTAGAAAAATAGTGTAATGTATCTTTTACTGTCATCCAATTCAGAATATTAATCATTGATAATATAGGAGTATATTTATGCCATTTTAATAACAAGCGCATTTCTCTGTTTTGTAATTTTTGTAGAGTAGAGAAGGAATTACTGTCTAGTAATGATATCAAAGTAGCACAATAATCAAAGTGTGGTAGCATTATTATTTTATAAACAGTCAAATTGAATTGGAATGTTAATTGTCTACTGATTCTAGTCAAGAAAAACAATTTTTTAGAAATTTTATCACACATATACTGGAAGTGTTTTTTTTAAGTTCAAAGTGTAATCAACGATGAAGCCTAGGTATTTGAATTATTTCACAATTTCTATAGTTTCGCCGTAGATCTCAGTATTAATGGAGTTAATATTAATTAAGTTATATTTATTTATATTGTGTTGTCAATATCATAGCTTTCGTTTTAGTGGTATTCAGTTTGAGTTTGTTTATGTTAAAAAACTTTGCCACGTTTTCAAGGGTCAAATTAATTTTGCGTACAGCATTATGAATATCAGAGTCGCTTGCTGCAATGAGAGTATCATCTGCAGAGAGGTTGATAAATTGGCAGTCACTAATAAAATGTATATCATTTACATAAAGTATGAATAAATTAGGGCCAATTACACTCCATTGGGGGACCTCGGTATCGATTGCTTTTTGGCTTGATAGGACGTTGTTTATTTTAGACCACTGAGATCTGTTAAGTAAGTAACTTCTGAACTATAGCAACACCCTTCTAGATATTCCTTAGTACTCTAATTTTGATAGCAAAATAGATATATCTATAGTTTTGAACGCTCTTCTGAAATCCAAAAATACTGCTGCTACATATTTATTGTCATCAATTGACAGTTTCCATTTAGACAAGGTGAGTTGAAGAGCAGTTTCACATGAGTGTTGCGATCTAAAACCTGACTGATACTCCAACGAAAGGTTGTTGTCTTCGATATATGTGAGTATTTGGTCATAAGCAGCTGACTCTAATATTTTTTCTAAAGGAGGCAGAGTGTTTATAGGACGGAAGTTGAAGGCTTCATTTGCATTGTAAACTTTAGGCACAGGAACAACTGTACTAATTTTGAGTTTATCTGGAAAGTGACCATTTATCAAAGAAGTATTGACAAAATCAAGAAGTACGTGACCTAGTACCTAGAAGATATTCTAGAGAACTTTATAATCCATTTTATTAGTGTCACACTTGTTATCCAAACATGAAATGATCAACTTCAATTCCTTTAGTGACAAAGGTTTGAAATCGAACAAATTGCATCCAATAACTTCAAGATATTCACTTGACCATTGTACAGAAGCCGACATTGATGCTTCAATATCAAGAATACTTTAAATGAAAAAATTATTGAAGGTTTCAACTTTGTCCTGGTCTAACATCACCCTCTGGGTGTAAAATACAATTATATCAGAAAGGGGATTATTATTGGGTTTAAAAAGTTTCCTTTGGATCATGCGAACAATCATCAATCTTTCGTTTGTAGTAGTCAGCTTTTTACATTTTCAACAAATCAACCACTTCGTTTCTATAACTTTTATAAATAGACCATTTGAGCTGCTCATTAATCATGATTCTACAATTTTTAAATTTTTTGGAAGCTTCATCCCTATACCTTGCTGCAACAAAAATTTCATGATCATACCAAGGCAATTGGCTTTTATATTGTTGGTATGATTTTAATGGACTAATAATGTTACCTTGTTCATTTATGTTCTTAACAAGGTTAGCAAGTTCAAGTTCCAGTTGCAATTCATTGATTTTTCATTTGAAAGAAGAAGTTTTGTTTCACTAAAATCCCTATATAATTTCAAAGTGCCAGATTTCTGCAGCTGAAATTATTTTATTGTAACAGTGATGATATTATGATCTGTAATCTTAGGAATTTCATGGACTGAACATTGATTTAAGGTTGAGGAGCTTAAGACATTATCAATCAATGTACTACTATTATTAGTAACTCTTGTTGGTTCATGGATCAGTTGTTCCACCCCAATATTTGCAATGAAATTCTTGAATTTTTTTACTAAAGAATAATTGCAGTTGAGGAAGTTCAAATTGAAATCACCAATCAATATGCACTTATTTTGTTGAGAGTAAATATTTTCAGCCCAATTTTCAAAGTGATCAAAACGCTCATCAAACTTAGAACTAGGAGAACGATGTAAACATCCAATCAATACATTTCCATTATGGAACTTCATTCTTATAACCAAACACCAATAGACCGAGTCGATAATTTGTTTGACAACCTGAAAACTATAGTCATCACGAAGGTATATCACTATTCCTCCTGTCTGACGGTATGCAGCGTCATATCTCATAACTTTATAGTCCTGAATGTAAATTCCGAAATCATCCATGTCTTTTGTAGTTCTTGTTTCAATAAGAAGTAAAACTGAGGGGTGGTAGCAAACAAGATCATGATGTAGCTAATCAAGGTTTGCTTATAAACTCTGGATGTTGGCGTAAATAATATCTGTGTTATATGGTGTAGTAGGACATCTTGAAATGAGTTTTTTTTATCAGGTATGTTTACTATGGTGGGAATGTTATTTATATACTTGATTGCTTTATTGTCGACACCACTATTAATGAGATCAGCAAATTTCTTTTTGACTGATGAATAATAATTTCTCTGTATTAAAGTTTGATCCCCAAAAATATTGATGTAAGATACTTTGATCGATTTTTATTCCGTAAAATAAATAGAGCTTCATCTGCCCTGTTGAGAATAACTTTCAACGGCCTATTTTTGTTATCATCAAATTTACCTAATCGAAAGGTTATTTTCACAGTAACGTCTGCCGAGAAGTCACCCAATATATGCTTCACATTATTTATATCTTCTTCTAACCTGCGAGTATGATTCCTTTCAGAAGATTCTTGAATATCTGTAATGATTATATTCGTTGCCCTTACAA
>WOGN01006600.1:1054-12347 GCA_015342105.1 Leptinotarsa texana | reverse complement strand
TTAGCCATGTGAGGTACTATATGTTGATTTTTCTGGCGAGTTTCGTAATGGTGAGTAGGTAGCTGTGCCTGATTCACTAAAAAGCTGGTCTGTGGGATATCTGTTGTTTTTTGAGAATATGTTTTTCCGTTAACCAGCTGTCGCACCCCTATGAACGACAACCCTCAGAAGTCGAAACTTGTGCGAGCTAAAGATTAACGAGGACTTATCTTTTAACGTGTAATTCCTAACACTGATGTTTCTAAAGCGTTCGACAAACTTGACCATAGTATCCTGCTCAACGAGCAGGGTTATCCAATGACTCAATTACTCTATTCAAATCGTATTTTTACAACCGTAAGCAGTACGTACAACTCAATGGCCTCAAGTCTGTCGAATATGTAAACACACCTGGTGAACCACAAGGGTCAAACCTAGGACCCCGACTGTTCAATATGTTTATTAATCATATCGAAGCTGAGATTGATGTCAATTTCCTTTTATACGCGGATGACTTGAAACTCTATCACAATATAACATGTTCTAATGCTTGCGAACGCCTCCCCCTGAATTCAAATCTCGATCTAGGCTGGAATATGCATCTGTTCTGTGGAGTCCCTACTATCAGGTTCATATAAATAAACTAGAAGCCCTACAGAGGCGCTTCCTAAAATATATGTCTTTTAAACTTGAAGGGACGTATCTGACTTTATGAATACCCTATTATGAATTGCTTGTAACTCACAATTTTTGTAGTCTCGAGGTAAGGCGAATATTATTCATTTCTTTATTTATTCAAGGTCATAAACAATATCATTTCCTGCTTTCAATTGTTATAATGTTGAAATATTGGGTTCCTAGACGGTCATCTAGGAATAGTGTCACATTTTGTCTCCTCGTACAAATATAATGAAAAAATCCCCAATTTATACAATATCGATACCTCTAATTCTTTTAGTCGAGTCCTAGATATATTCAACTGCCAGATTATACAAATTAAAACACATTTCTTATCTAACTAACAATTAATTTTTTTTATATAGATTCACAAATTGTATTTTGTACGTTCATATTTGTAAATTCGACTGTTTCTCCCTATTTAGTAATTGGGTTCATCCTGTAGAATAGTGTATGAAATAAATAAATAAATAAAAAATGATCATGACACTGGGACAAAATATTCGTTTTGCCATTTGGGAGAGAAACTTGAGTGATAGCTTTAGTGGGGATGGCCAGGTTTATCTGTTCCTTCTTGGAGAATATTTTAATGTATCGAAAGCGTATCGCGAGCGGCACTATAGTGTGGATCGACCCTTAGTCTTACACTTGCTATGGTTCCCACCCTCCCCGTCGCCCACCATTGTCTTGAAGTGCTAAATATGGGAAATTCAAGTAATGGAGCATGTTATACTCAACATCAATGCGACGTATAACAAAGAGTAGTCGTGGGAAATGACACCGTGCATTGTTCATTACTGTCCCATTATATTCTCAACCGATTTTCTGCCGCGGTTATCAGATATCTAAACAAGTTATCGTGGACAACGTGACTTATTTTAGAGTTATTCTTTCCAATTCTGACTCGAATGTATTTAATTTAATTAAACGCATGACGTGTATTTTCCATGTTCCACCCCCCACTTCAAACAAATCTTTATTGATACATAGAAGATAATAGACTTTTATTTCAATACGTATTACGAATCTGAAAATATTTGTATCAATACTTTATAAGTCATAAGTCAATCAAGATAGCAAGAGTTATATTTTTCTCGAAGTATTGATGAATTTACGTTTCGACGTGAAATTTGAAATGCGAATTCAAGAGTCTCTTCCCTCGTTTGTTTTTAAAATAAAAGCAATATGAATATCGAACTGCATCCATACTTGATTTGTTGATACAAATAAGTGAACGTTGCTAATATTCGATGTTGTTCTTGTATCTAACAGCGTTATTTCCCAATATGCAAATTGAAGAAAAATTATCATTTGTTACGAATACCATTGAATATCAAAATGTTGGTACATACAGATCTACCTCCCAACATATTTCGTTAATAATATTTTCGCTAATAAACTTTTATCTGTATTTATAATGTTTCAAGCCTATGTGATTTTCTGTCTGTGCATCATACTGTGTTTCACTATTATATACATACGAATTATACCTGCTACAAATGTAATTTTTTATATAACATAGTCAATAAACATCTATCTATGGTTTGAATGGTCAAAACACAGCTATCGAATTCCGAGTGAAGTTGCCATTGTATTGATTTTTCCTAATTTTAGGTTTGGTAAACGAATGTTATTCCCTAATTAGATGATTTGAATCATGACAGCATATCTGGAAAAATATTATATCACTCAAAACAAAAGTTAAAATATATGAAGGTTCAAACTCTCATTTCTTCAGGCTTATGACTAGCATCAACATCAAACAAACCATCTTTCTGCGGAAAGGCATAAAGTTCAGACCATAATATATTACATTTGGAATAGAAAAGTTTGAAACTTCGTCTTTTGGAATACTTGGAAATCAATATATTCCAGAATCCTGATCGTCTGCTCATTGGCCACAGATATTGCATAATTCTCGTCGCTTGAATTTGTTTTATAATATTGAAATTGGTAGCTGGTTGAGTAATTTCAAGTATAAGATGGTAGGAGAACTAAGCTAGTGTTAATTACATGTTGACGTTATTGAAATTGTCCGTAAAGAATGAGTAGTTGAATAGTCAATGAAACTCATTATATTGCCTATACGTGCCTTTACCAAGGACAATATTATAATAACAATAATAATAACAGCCAAATAACAACCAAAAGGCGAAGTTCAAATCTGCAGTGTAGGACTCTTCAGGTTTGTAGTATTGAACATGCCGAAGAAACCATTATAAAGTGAAACATGGGTTGCTGTTTTTTAAATCATTTTGTAAAAATCTGACAGTAACCAACTGAAGTATCATTAAAAATGGATAAAGCATTATTGATAATCAGAAAAACAAACATAGAAAAGTCATGATATAAACAAAGACAAATATTTATATCGTACCCAGAGATTTACAGGTGAACTTAACCAGTGACTTTTCATTTACTCAGAAAACTAATCATTTCACTTAACCTGCCTGATTGAGACTGAATGATAATATTAATGATCATTCTTCAAATTGAGTGCATTGTTTATGCAAACAATGGAGGTGATTCAAATAATATCTCGTCGATTTTGTAAACTATACACAAAAACTATTGATAAAAGATATTGAAAATTCAATTAGGTTAATATACAGAACGTTTCGTTTACATACATTCTAAGAGTTGAATAGAATTTTACATTCAAAAATTCAAAGGGGTTTCAACATCAGATATTTCAATGATGTCTAATTGACAGTTGCTGACTAATTGGACTCTTCATCTATACTTATAAATGCTAAAGTCGCTCCTAGGAAGCTAAAATTTAGAATATAGGTGCTTCTCAGGTCTCAGATGCGCACTAAGAAAGGAGTTTTAAATATTCACACTAGGAGTATATGAAAACTAACTTTTCATGACTGTTTCTCCGTACCGGTATATTTTCGCAATCTGAAATTTTATATGTATGTTCGTTTTATGTTGTAGATGTGCAATAAAAAAGGATTGTTGAATATTCCAACTGAGGCGCTAGCCGCGAGGGAAAATGCGCGTTCATAAAATAAAGTCACCTTCTAATCACTGATTCCATGACCTTAAATTTCCAGTCGGTGAATTTATATTTAGAATCACCATAGCACCCTTGCGAAGCCGGGGCGGTTTGCTAGATGCTTCCTATATTGTAGTAACTTTTTGGGGGCTGATTTAACCTAGTTCGTTTTTCGGGTTGTGATACTTCAAATACTCAGAATACAGCAAATTACGTTTTTCTAATTATATAAGAATGGTTGGATTCTTCAATCTAATCTGTTGAATTTGTCACCCTCAGTGTTCACCTTAACCCTTTTGGTGACAGTGTGGTATTTACTGTGTTGTGGAAAATATATTTGTCGAAAAACAGTTGTAGTTATTTGACTACTTTGTGACTATACAGCTTTATTGAGGTATGTTTTTTATTCTCAGATTATTGTACAGTTTCTTGAAACATTAATTTTTAGGAGCCAATATGAGCCAGAAACGTCTGTAAACTTACGAGGAACTTGTTGAGTTGGCTGTTAATTTATCAGATATAGAGTACCTTAGTGACGAATATGATGAGTTTACTGCTCGAGATACACCTGTTGAGCAAGGTAAATTGTGGTATTTTTTATTCTTCTGCAACTTTTATGTATCATTTGGTACTTTATAGAATCCGATAATATTGAAGATGGTTGAACCTGAAACCGAAATTGAAACTCCGTTGGAGAAAACATGTAAAATTTTTGACTCCGGAGTACAGATAGAACGAAAAGCTGCCAAGTGAGACAGTGGAACTTGAAATCCCATTTTATTTTTTCAAATTGTACTTTACTGGGGAACTATTTGAGACAATGATGCAATATACTAACTTATATGCCACACAACAGATTCACGATTTGCTTTTACATCTATCTCCGAGTTACACAATTTTGTTGGGATCCATATAATTATGGGAAACTTACATTACCCTCGAGTTAGGTTTCATTGGAATACTTCATATTCTATAAAAGTACCCATTGTTGCAGATGATATGGCTGTGAATAGATTTTTTGCAATAAGAAATCATTTGTATTTTGTCGACACACAAACCAGGGACCCAAATTCGTCAAATAGTTTTTTAAAGTCAGACCACTTCAGACCATCAGAGCTAGATGCTTATCGCTACCATTAGAATCAGAGCTGGCAATAGATGAACAAATTGTACATTTCAAAGGCCGCTTAGATGTAAAACAATATATCAAAAATAAGCCCAATCCGTGGGGGATATTTGCCTTATGTGGCTCCAGTGGTATGTTATACGATTTTATAATTTACCAGGGTGCTACTACTGAATTCGATGCCACTGAAAAAGGTGTATTTGGGTTGGCTGAGGCAGTTGTCTCAAAACTAAGTACCCGTATTGATCGAGTACCCAATTTTAATGTCATCCAATACCTTCAAAACAAATTCATTTATTGCACTTGCACGGCTAGACTCCACAGGTTTAGGCAACCACCACTGGAATCAGATGCAGTTATGAAAAAGAGAGACGAAAAGTGAAGACGGTCAGATTATAGTGACCAAATGGTTTGACAACATGGCATCTTCTTTACTGGGCATAGGTCAACATGATCGTTGCAAACGGTGGGACAAAGTTAAAAAAGAATATATATTTATTCAACGTCCAGAAGTAGTGAGGATTTATAATAAATCCATGGGAGGAGTAGATAAGTTAGATTTTATGATAGCAATCTACAGGACCTTTATTCGGTCAAAAAAATGGACGTTGAGGATGTTTACACATGCTATAGATAAATGCCTGATTTGAATACCGTCAGAAGGCCGCAGATTTAAAAATACCTCAAAAACATATCTTGGATCTGCTGCATTTTAGAGCCCATGTTGCGGAAGCCCTAATACTCAGCAACAAAACGCAAAACAAAAAACGGGGCCGCCCATTTGCGAAAGCTGAAAATCGCCCGTTTTCTTCAAAAAGGTTACAAGAATTACGACCTGTGCGGGAAGTACGTTATGATGGCTTGAACCATTGGCATATACATGAAGTGAAGAGTTTCCATTCCCGATGTAAAATGGATGAATGCAAAGGTTTTTCAAGAGTAAAATGTCAAAAATGTTCAATACATTTATGTTTGACAAAAACTAAAAATTGTTTCCAAAATTTTCATACCCAATAAACTAAGTTTTTGCATTTGTATAAATTTTAATAAATTTGTATCCAACAATTTTTTTTTCAATGGGACCAACATTATTTGTTAAAAATGTAGTCAACTGGCTACAAACCAAATTTACCACTTGATCACAATGTAGTCAACTGACTACATCTTGCAATCCTTAATTAGAGGTACGTACAAATTTGCAAATATTTTTAAAAATCCTTTAAATACTCAATTAATCACTATATAAAAAATCAGAATTGTTACTTCATTGAAATTAATTCGTGACCGAAAGGGTTAACAGATAACAAATTCAATTTCATTTTTACGGAGTACATTTCAATTTGCAAACACGTCTATTCATCAAATATTAAATTTCATCAAGATCCACGTATAGAAGTGATTACCCTTTTCATACGATATATTGACTTAAACACGTATATGTGATAACATTCAATCCTTCTTCAGAGACTAACGTCCTATCAAAATATATTTCTCCGCCGTATCTGATTTTCTTGTCCTCACAGGACCGAATTTTCATTATCATACTTTTCATGTAAGTTTTTGAAATGGGTTTGTTGTATCATGGACTTGGGTCTAGATATTTAGGACGTCTAGAATTATTTAGTGCCTTTCGTCTCCAGAACGGATCCTCTTTCGCGCCACCTGAATTGTTTATAATCTCGAAGGCAATTTTAGTTCCGAGAGCCGTTTTGTTAAAGATTATATCCGACCCTCGAAAACCCTGCTTTAAAAGAGTTATTCTTGTGAAAGGACTATTGAATTATGTATTTGTTGTTGGGATTTGAGAAACATATTTTATTTATAGCGCCGTTTCTTGATATACTGCTCTTACCTGTCGATACATTTCGATTATTCATTTATCCTTTTTTATAGTATTCATCACTTTGCAATAAAGACAGTAATAAACGCTTCCTAATACTTACTAAAAAGGAAAATGTATTAGTCCATAGATATATAAGGGTTTGGAAACTTTCAGAAAGAGAAAAAAACGCTCCTAAATTCATCATGCACAGAAATTTCTTTAAGATGCAAACCGGAAGAGAAAATCTATCTGAAACTGGTAATTTCGGTTATTGACGTGTACATCACTATTTCTTATTCAGTTTATATACCAGTAGGTATATACTATTTGTTACTGACAATCCTGTTCCTTTTCATAACTAGGGGAGTTGAAATTTGAGATGGAAACTTCTAGTTTGAAGTGATCCTTGTAACTTGAGATGGAAAATTCTTTATTTTAGTATTTTAAAGGAGTAACTTGGACACATATGTCATGTTATTATTTTTTATCTCTTTTTATTGAAAGTTTCCAGCTCTCCATATATTAACGTACTGGTTTCAGAGTAGAATCTCTCAAAATTATCCGGGGATTAGCTTGGTAAACAAAATGTATAATGTGTAATTCAAAACGACAACAACGCTGATGCTTCTCGGGAAGTTTTAGAGGATTTGCATTTTATGTGCAAAACTAAGCTTGCTGTATTTATACATTCTGTCTCTGTTATATTTAACAAAGAAAATAGATGTCGCCTATTTCATTGTGCATTTATTAAACATATTGAAAATGCAAGATTTTTTTGTACATATTTTAGACTCTTCAGTTTTTTTCTAATTCAAGACGTGCTGGCAAGTGAATGTTTCCAGAGGATAATTGAATAAAATAGTGTTTGAATGTTATAAATAGTTAATCAATACATTTTGTTCAGAAAATAACCTTTCCTTTTTTACGAAGAAAATTGGATTAGATAATTTAGGAAACACTTGCTACGTGAATAGCATTTTACAAGTGTTGTTCATGACGAAGAATGTCAAGAACCAAGTTTTAACGACAAACGAGAACAAGCTCACCAAGCTCAAACAATTGTTCATGCAGTTGCAGTTCGAGTTTGACAATAGTCGTGTCACTAAATGTTCTGGCGATGCCTTGAATTTATCAGACCCTCTGGAGACAGCCTACATTTTGTTTTATGAAAGAGGGGACTTTGGCAAATCAAGATCTTCAGATGATGTGGTGCTGCAGGTTTTTCTGAGTTTGCTAAGTTGTTGCTAAGTTCACTCTATTAGAACTACCATAGTCAGTTAATCGCATGTGTTTTCTGTTCATAATATATTTGAAACAAGGTTTCTGGCTTGATGATAACACCGATTAGTCGAAGAAATAGTTCAATTATTTTGAGTTTTGTATCCAAAACATGCTAGAAATCCCCAATAATTGGCTGTTCACATTAGTTTTTGCTATTCATCGTTTCTTTAAAGCATCTAAGGATTTTATTGAACTATCTAAAGTACTGCTGATGAAGAGACAGACACAGTGTACTTGAGAAAAACTAACAAGATTAGTAGTTCCTTCGATAATTTGTTGTAAACAAAGTATATATTTTCCAGAATACATCGACGATACTATTTAATATTTAATAGAAAATCAATATGATCAATGCATAAGGATTATATGTTGAAAAATAAAACGATTACAGAAAACTGTTTCACAAATATGTAACCTTGTTTTCACCATCAGTAATCATAGGAAAAGTAACTTCCTTTTAATGACAATTACCACACCTGGTTAATTGCAGTATACTAACAGTAATGGCGTAATAACGCTGATTAAATAAAGTTCAGCCTAACAAATCTATCGAGAATTGTTTCTCAAGAAAACAAAGCAACGCGACTGTTTTAGGCCAGTATAGTTTTATCGTAAAAACAACCTTTTCAGATGAACCACATGTTTTAATTCTAACAGTTCAAAAGAGTTCAAGTTCCTGTAACCATAAACTCCTTATGAATCGCCCACCATATACCAAGAAGTGCAGTAGATGCGTGGAAATCTGTTATCGGGATTATTCGAGCTGTGCTACGTAAAATTATAAACATAAGTTTCTATTCCTCTTTTCCTAATACTTTCTAGGTCATACACCGACCCAAACTTTACGCAGATACGATTTCTTCCACTGGTCATGATTCAGCAGGGTAGATGCACCTACTAAAGTCTTCTATGTTCATTTGAAACAGAATTTGAAAATTGAGTATAATTTAACAATATGCTATAATTATACAAGGTGTTAATTAAGTACGTACCATAAATTTAATAGACGATTCTTTAGGTAATTTTAAGACGAAATGTTCAAATAAACATGGGTCCGCAAATCCTTCGTTCTCAAGATACAGGGTGTTGAAATGAAAATTAAAAAAAAGTCATTCGTAAATATCTTAAATATCCTTTACCTAATTTTGTTGTAATTTGGCAATGGTATTTATAACATTAAGGAGCTAATTTAGCACGAACGTGATTCAATTTATTAAGTCCAGTGGCGTCTCGAGCGGGATTTGAACGAATATTTTTGACTTGGAAATGTACGCCACTGACTTTTGTGCAATTTTTATTATTTATTTGGATTAAGTAATTAGAAATACAACTTTTCTGTCTCTTGAATTTTTTTCGTATCTTGGTCAGTTTTTAAGAAAAAGAAACTCAACCTAATTGGTCGACGAAAAAAAAATCGACCTAATTGCATATCCCTGGACCTCACAAGGAATATTATGGGGAGTTAAATGTTTCTCTTGAAAATTATTATGTTTACAAATTTTCATTACTAATTATGTAACAATAACAACAAATATTAAATAACATCAACATCTAGACTAACGAAATGTACTAAATTAAGTGTTGGAAATGGCCTCCTTCTGCTTTAATACAACCGTCTAGCCGCCGCATCATTGAATTTCGTACTCTTTTGTTATGTGTCTATTTTTTTTACTGCTGACATGAAATACGCTTTTTCAATAAAAATTTTTGTTCTTCAGGCAGTAAAGAATATTTCTCTCTCTCTCTTGTCAAACTTCAGACTGAGATGTACCTATTTCATATCAAAACTCATAAATCTTTCAAAAGATATCCAAATATTTTTATTCAAGTCAAAACTAACGATGAAATTGGAACCTTTGGTGTGAAAGTTGAATAACTTCGAGATCAATTGCCTTAACTCCTCAGGAGAAGAAAAATATTCTTCTTCTGAGGATGCTAACTTTGTTGGCGAAACGCACGTCGATTGCAAAAATATAAGTTAGGTGTTAGGGCAATTGATCTAGAAAAAAGTTATTCAAGTCAAAACTAATTTAAAAATATGTTTTGAAAATGGGAAGAGACAGTCTTGCGAATCGTGAAACTTTTTCCTTGAAAGATTGATTATCTTCGGAATATTTTTGGATTGAACATCTTAGTTTGCTGTAGCTACACTTGCACTGATTCTCCACGTACCTTTATTGTTAGGCTGGTTCAACTCAATAAACAGGTTTCTCAAATTGAAAAAAAAAACAGTTGATCACGACATTTAATAACAGTCAAATTATTCGAAATAAATCTTCGTCAAACTTCGGCTTATAGACATGATGGAATTCCATGGATGTATTGTATGGTTTGCAAAGTGGCTCACGTTTTTTACCTTTCGAAAATTCTAATCTCATTTCTCATTACCCATGAACTCATCAAAAGAAACCAATTCCTTTTTGGACCTCCTACCTGCTTTCACAGTCCTCAAGTCTCGGCACTTTTCATTTCCAAATAAAAACGTCACCTTTGTGTACTGAACGACTATGTGGGTGAACAATAAAAAAGAAAACTTTACGGTCGACGGCGTCCCAACACAGAAATTTTTAAGGCCAGAAACCGCCTTTTGTGCCCTACATAATGGTATTTTTACCTAGGTAAGGGTGCATCCTGTATAATCATGGCTATTTATTCAACTGCCGCCTGTACAGAATAAAATCGTGGGGTCGTAAAATAGCGAATAAAGGTCTTCGCTGCAGTGGCGTAGACTGTAAAGGATGTGCTTCGTTGATTGCAGATTATATTCAACCTTCTTTACCATATTATCAACCAGTGATTTCCAGAGATATTCCGCGAATTATATTTCAATCATACTCATACTTTATCACTCAAAACGATGTTTGCACTACAATGATATTTCGGCCCTTTGAACGAAAGAAAGGAAATATTCGATGCAATAATTGAAAATTACTTTGTTATTATTCATTATTTACATCAACATGAAAAAACACCAGCATTCCAATTACACCCAACCACTGAATAATATCACCAAATAGAGGTAAATCTTTCCATAAACAGTTGTCAGTAACTTAGGGGATCATTAGGTCCGTGAGTCGTGTATCCTGAGAAGCAATGAGCCTCGAGGATCGGGAGTAAGGAGGGAATGTTACTACCACGGACGCCTAATCAGAACAATCATTTCAACAGTATCTGGGTGTATGCAGAGTTCGAAGAGGTTATCCCTACATTTCATGTGTTTTTCCTCCTCTTTCTGGCGATACTTGCCCAAAAATGTTGCTGTAGGGATGGGAAGCACCAATAAATTTGGTGCTTTCCATTCGATATCGCCAAAGCATAAGGTGAGTCCGGGGTCTCGTCATTACCATAGATGATGTGGATGCTGTGGTCGCATATGATGGACCATGTATGTGGTATTACGAACCTA
>WOGN01006599.1:0-12028 GCA_015342105.1 Leptinotarsa texana | reverse complement strand
GGTGGCATTGTCCCACCAAAGATTTGGCATGCTGAGGTTCGACCTGAACCTTCACACTTAATAGGTCTTTGACCTCAAAGATATGCTTCTGGTCCCTGTTAACTGATACAAGGACCAGAGGCATAGGCTTACCAGCGCGCTTCAAGCGTGTGACACTTGTGAGGTCAAAGCCTTTTGACTTCAGCTCCTCACGAATATCATCGGCTGCCAGGTGCTCTAGCACTATCCTGAAGACGGCTCGGATTTGCCGTTCTTCAGGAAGCGAGTATGTGTGGTGAGGGATTTTCTCCTTTACCAACAGTCTGGCAAGCCGCCGATAATCGTCAGAAGATTCCGGCTGGACTTTAATTCCGTCATGTAAATTGACGGCTTCAGAAAATTTAATATTTTCTGCAGTCGTCAACTTCAGCAGAGAGACCCATTCGTCCTTCTGCCGGACAACTATGGGCGGGATTTTAGCCTTAGAAACAGTTGCTGTTATATTTTGTTTCAAAGGGGAAAGGGGGGGAGCTCCTCGTGAATGGATCGGATAGTTCCTTCCGATTTTTCAGAGGAACTGTCGTTGGACATTTTATTACTGGTGTCCATTTCATTTTCAGAATTATTGATATTTCTTTTTCCGTTATTTGCGGAAATTGCCACCTCGCTGGCCAGATCTTGGGCCGTTTGATTTGAGGACTCGGATTCTGAATCGTATTTCCGAGCCCCATCTCTAATGAATTGTAAAGCCGCTCTTTTGAGTTTTCTCAGCTTTTTCTTATCAGTTTTTGTTTGTTCTGTGACTTTCTTCGTCCATTCGTCGATCCGACTTTCGAACACGTCGGGTAGAGGAGGAAATCAATCATTTAGGCGCCTCTTCTTGGACGACTCTATCAGTGGCGCGTCTTGGAGACAATGCCTGCAGATGTTCGGCCGTCGTTCGGAGTTCGAAGAAAAATTTATGTGGTGGAAAAATATGCTTTTGATCTGTCGGAAAATAAATATCAGAGAAAGTGAAGAGCAGTGTTAGATCGTTCAACACAGACAGGGGTCGTGTTGAGGATGTTGTTGTGACTTTTCCTCTTGAAGGGGATCCGTGACCACGAAATCACAAGCTAAGATGAACACAAGCGTCCTGAGTAAATTGGCCGTAAATCTCAGTACTATATCTCTTGCGCCTACGACGATAGATATTACCTTGACTGATTGACCACCCATCTCTTCAAGCACCGCTTGTTTCACCCCCTCATACTTAGTTTGCTTTACCTTCGCGATCGTTTTACGGGAGGCTTCATCTTCATAGCAGACAGCAACGTCGACTACAAAGAGCCTTTCCTGGTTTTTTATGACCAGGTCCGGTTACCGCCTTTCCCCTGCATTCGTTTGGAGCGTGGACTCGTTCAAGATTCTCGACCCTGGATAACACTGGGTGATTTCCGACTTCACAATATTTTGAATTTCATTGTGTCATGTGTGTCTTTCCGACGGTCATTCCACCGAGGACATCCTCCTAAGACATGACTGAGGGATTCAGGCCTTAACCTGTAATGTCTACATTCAATAGGCCCCTCATATCCAGCGCGCACTAACGTTGTTCTGTTACCAAATGTGTTGGTTCTTTGACGAATTAATCCGCCTACTATCCGTGAGCAAGTCACGGCGACTCAACCATTTGTGCTAGATGTTATCCCGATAGTACAGAACACCTTCACCTTGGGAGCATAAGTTCTTCCAATTGGAAAATTCCACTTGGAGTTGACGATCCCTAATGGTTTAATATTTCTTAATACTGCCGAGTAGCTGGACTCTGAGATTCAGCGCCGCCATTTTGGGATCTTTACCTAGTCTGGACACGCGGAATTCTCCTGACAACTTCGTCGCTCGACTCCCGTCATCCAGACATGCCTTCTAAATAATGTAGGTATTGAAGTCTCAAACCTCGGTAAACCCAGGCCTCCTATTTTAGTTCGAAAATACAAGAAGTGAGGCTGTCCGCTAGATGAAAAATCCTACGGATGATTTGACGCCTGCTTGAGCGCCGTTTTTGTTGGCGCATCCAAAGACAACGCATACCTATACTTCGGAAATAGGTATTTCTTGATCAACTCCAGTTTCTGCATAGACTTTAAAGTTTTCATACCCGCCGTCCTACTTACACAGTCAACTAGTCTCCGGAGACAGTCGCCCCCGGAGATACTTCCTTTCCAAGAAGTAGAGTCGATACCAAGATATCGGTAACTTTTGTCGGGACTCACATACTCGACGTTCTCCCCTCTGATCTCGGGGTTTTCTATCGTCCAAGTCTTACGCAATGCTCTGATCTTAAACCAGCAGCACCTGGAGATGGAAAGGCTCATGCCTAGCGACTCGAAATAATCGACAGTTGTTAATATGTCGTGTTCGGCTTCTTTAAGTGATTTATTGACCAAGGTCAAGTCGTCCACAAAAGCCAGTACTGAGATTTCTTTGTCGCCTAGGGCAATTCCTTTTCCCCGATTATCGAGGAACGTCAGCAGCGGATCCACGACCGCAATAAACAGGAATGGAGACATTGGGTCCCCTTGTTTGACCCCTCAAAAGAGTTTTATGTCTACGTTTCCATCATAACCCTTTATTACTGTTCTGCAGCCTTCATAACTGCGAGCGATGTAACTAGCTATGTAAGCAGGAACTCCCAGACGGTCGGCACAATAGCCTCGTGGGGAACCGTATCGAAGGCTTTGGATATATCCAGTATTGAACATACCCCGCCTTCTTCCTTCTTCATAACTGCTAGTACTTTTTGCAGACTAGCCACGTTGTTAGCAGTATCCGCTTCACTGTTGAAACCTTCTCTGACGATGTATTTCATCAGTTCGGACTTCCAAGTTATGTCACGACGTTTCGATCGTCAGTATCCACAATCGTCTTCGGGTGATAACAGTTATCACCCGAAGACGGCTATAACTTGGCTATAACCTGGATATAACCCGGCTATAACTTGGTTTGAAACCTCTTTAATTTTTTCAAATTGTTTTTCATTTTTGCTTATAATAATTTTTTATTCTTTATTTTTTCAGCTTTTATTAATATTTTAATTTCATTTGTTTGGTTGTAGCTTGTATGTTAATTTTTAGTAAATTCAGTTTTTGTTTAATAAAATTGTTATTTTCGGTTATCCTTATTAATTTTGTAATTGTTTTTTCAGGGTTTCAAATCATTTTATATTAGATTAGACAATGGAAGTCCGAACTGATGGAATACACCACAAAACATTGTCAACCACCTTCAAACTTTTCTGACGATACCTGAATTCTATGTGCTTTCTCAGGCTTTCATCTATTGTTCCGGAGAACAATCGACTGATAACCGAGCTGATCGTTATTGATCGCCAGTTGGCTATCAATAACAGATATTTCCCACATTTAGGTATTAGTAACGTCCGGCTTCTCTTACAGCTCTTCGGTTAGTAGCCTGCTGCAAGGCAGCAATTGAACAACGCATTAACCTTTCTCCCCAACTGCCCGGGAACCTTGTTTGTTCCTTATTACACCAAAGAGTGCTGTAGATCGACTCAATGTCCTCCGTTTTAGATAAGGAGGTTCTAGGCTGTTCGAGATCGTACAGCTCATCCTTGACGATCAGATAGGCTAAACGCTTCATATCTTTCTCGGCAAGGTGCTGCACTCTTTCAAAGTTGCATTTTCTTCGGTTCGTCCTTCAACTGCTAAAAGCTCGTTTTCCCTTCGCTTGGTTCTTTTCAGGAATTCCCTGCCCTTCGGCTGGCTTTTCTCTGGACTTGAGGTCAGTCAGTTTTTCAACTGCCTGCTCGAGGCTTTCTGGCAAGTTTCTGGTATGCGGCTTGGGTCCTTCACTATGCTTTCTGCGATTGGTAACAATTGTTACCAATCGCAGAAAGCTAGCAGTGCTAGCTCCGGATACTACCTACCTTTCAGCTTGCACTTCAACTTGTGGTAACTGCTGATCACCGAAGTGGCCAGTGTTCTCCGCAAGTACTTCGAGTATCGGTTGAAATATTTCAATAACTTCATTGGCATAGTCAGTGTTAAAAGTTGAGTCAGTGTTTATTTTCAGAGTTCAAGTAATTTGCCTCTGATTCGAGTCAGACTCGAGTTCTAAGGCTTTATTAATATATCTTTCATCACTGTAGCGGACCTCAAGCACTTTTCTCGGTTTAGGAGCTGACTCAACCGATTTAAGTCTTGGACAACTGGTGCAGATAAAATCCCCTTGTTCCACTGGGACTATTCCACCACAGTAGTGCTGATGAATATTATTAATGCCTTGCCAGGTCTCATATTCCTTATGACAACCACAGCACTTCCAGACACACTTATAGGTCAGGTGGTCGGTTTCCACGTGCTGCTCTGGAGGAATGTAATTCCTCCAGACAGCCAGACAGTATGTCTATATGATTTAGTGCTTACATGTCGAGGTGCCTTTTTGTCATAGCTAATATAAAGTACATGCTTTTCGGTTTTTGAGACTCTAATGTTAAGACGCTACTCTTGTCACCACTTTTATACAGGACATGCTGGCTAGTTCAAGTTGTGCTTTGCCTCTGCCTTGATTTTTGGGGTTTGGTCAGCCTGCCCTTTTCGCCGCTGGCGTTGGCCTACACTTGTCTGCAAGCAGAAGAGACCGTTTCCCACGGCGTACCACTCGGAGGTGCCAATCGACTTGCCGGAGAGAGATTTTAACTAAGTGAGGCCCCTAGACACACCTGAAGGGTAAATCACTTCGCCACCTTCAATTGAAGTTTTTCTCCTCCGGTTTCCTGGTCTTACATGTCGGGTGCCGGTGGAGTTTACTCAGTGGAGTTTCACTCAGTCGGAACATGGACTTACTCGCCTGCCCCCATTGGAGTTTACCATGTCCTTGGAATCTTTTGCATAGTAACCGGCTCGGTTACTCTGAAGCTGCCTTACCGCGCTACTATGCCATCCCACCCGGCCTTACGAGTAGTCAACTCTACAGGAAAGCCAAACGTCACTAATGAAATGACGAGGCATTCAAAAAATTTATTCATTATAAATACATGTACCCGTTGTTATGGGTTATAAACAGTTCACAATGATATATGCTAGCGAACACAAAGGTGCGCCTCTGAGTCACAACAAACTTATGATATACACAGATATACATATTTAGTCAAATAGTACAAGTAATATATAATATAATTTCTACTCAATAAAGAGTATGCGACAAAAAGGTCTACATGTTAAAATAATAAATAATAGTGAAAGTACAAAAATTAAAAGCCTGCCGTGACAGGACACATATACATTTACACATAGAACATATTACATGATTAAATATTGAAACATACGGTAGATGTCCCAACAAGTGCAGGAGAAACGCCACAACAGCTGAATCCGTGAGGTAACGGCCATCCATGGAAAATTTGGCAGAACGCACTCGCGCACTTGTCACTAATGGCGTTGATTACGACGCCATTATGCCATTATGCCAAATTCGACATGGATGGTCGAGCCCCACTTCAGCACTGAGTGCACACAATTGGACCTCAGGCCTCTTGAGAACTGGAGCAATTCTCCATCCGTGTTGTTTGAACGCGGCCACAACCCGCATGCTCCCAGTATAACTGAGAGTATGACTATCTCTTTTTCCGGCCACTTTCTCCTGGCGGCTTCTAGAAACTTGGGGTGGTCGTATACGGCCTTCTTGGCGGCCTAGGTGGCATTAAACGATAAATTGTCTTCCCAGTTGTAGACTACCACATCGGGTTTGTACAATGTGCCGTCTTCGTGGCGCCCTAATTCTTGTGTGTACAGTGATCGGCTATCTTCCTAGCCATCTCATTATGACGACGTATCCTCTCCCAGTGTACGGCCGGACACTGCTGTAGTACGTGTCGAGAGAGTCTAAGACTTCTCACAACCTGCCCTGCATTTCCTTTCACCCAAGGGGATGTGAGGCATTCACTTAGTGGGGAGGTTATTTGTCCGTAAGTGAACAGCACGGACAAAGTCTCTTCCCGACCAGCCTTGGGTCTTGTTTTGCAGCCAGCTCCTCGACGTAGGATCGTCGGCTGACTGCTTCGGCCCAGCAATTGTGGGGGCTGCTTTCAATTTGTCCCGCCACAGTTGTCGGTCGGGACTTCGCCCAACCTGGATACCGCCTCTTTCTGTAAGGTGGCGGACAGGGCTGGATGGTCCGATCTTTCCAGGAGGGATTTTAGTCTTTTGGCAAACATACTGGGGCTGCCGTGTCTCAACTCCAACAGACCCAATGCCCCATCGCGAATTTTCGCGTATAGTGAGTACGGAGTATGTTCATTAAGATGCAGGCAAGTCTTCACACAGTTCTTAAGCAGTCGTTCTGCAGCCCACTATATTCTCCCTGTGACCCTGGAGCCCGTGTAAAAGCCTAGGAATAACGAAGTCCTTTAGGAATGTCAGCTTCTGATCCGGATTGAGAGAAACAGCCTTAAGGTTGCTTAGCCAAATCGGGAGGTTGACAAGCGATGGCTTCAGTAACCCGCTGCCACTAACCTAGTGTCCTAGATACTAGATCAATTGACCTCCTACCCTCAGGTCAGATTTCGTCCGGCAGCCCGGATACGATATATGACTTCCGAGCATTTATTTACATCTCACGCCTGATAAAGAAGTCCATTACCATGGCTAGTGTGGAATGGATGTTGGGAGCCTCGTCTTCCACGAGGACTAAGTCGTCGGCAAAGGCCATGGCGGACAGTTTTACACCCTCGGTGATGAGGGCGCCGCCATGCTCCCAGTTGTTTAATTTCTCCAAGAGCTCACCCAGAACCATATTGAAAAGAAAGGGGCTGAGCGGATCCCCTGATAACAAGTAATATCCTAGTATGTTCCCCACCAGACTTTATGGTCGTCAATGAGGAGGCTAGAAGATTGGCAATGTATTGCACCGTTCTAGGATCAATCCCCAGTCTTTCAAGTGCCCTAACTACGGAATGGTATCTTACAGTGTCGAACGCCTTCCGTATGTACAGCGACACCACACAGTACCCTTTCCTATCACCTCGCCTTTCTTTAATGTATGTTAGCCAGCGTTCCATCCACGTTCGTGAACCGCGCTGGTTTGCGTTCGGGACGTGAAAGCCTCCAGGCGGTTCGACAATGCTCTGTGCATGTGCCCTTGTAAAGCCGTACCGACTGTTATAGGCCTCCAACGGCTACGATCTGTAGGGCTCCCTCCTTGAAGACCAGAGTCGTCCTCATTTTATTGAAGGCAGGCAGCTGTACATTTCTCATATAAATTATGCTGTAGAGCAGCCACAGCAGCCTGCTTGGTGACCTTCTCATCCTGTCTACACTTATGCCGTTCAGCCCAGGGGCGGAGGAGGGCCAGTTAATATTGGCCTTGTCGACTTCCTCGACAGTTATAGGGGGGAAGGTGGACCTAATAGGTGGTTTGGGGTCAGTCACCACCTCGCCCTCACCAGGGAACGCGGATTCCAAAATTCCGCCGAAGAGTCTCCACGTCGCTTATCTTAGGGTAGACATCAGCCTGGTCGAGCACTTTTCCTGTTAAGATGCCGTCAACCAACGTTTTTTTGTTCTTGCTGTAGAAGTCCTGCCCTTTTTTATAACTGGTTGCACGAGGGCCTCTACCCGTGAAGTTTTGGCTATATGACTTAACCTGTCTACCCTTCCTGCTAGCAGATCTATTGAATTGTTGGTTCAACCGACCAGTTGATCCGGGCCGCCTTCGCTAGGTTACGTAGATGGACCTCCAACCTGGATCCGGCAGCGAGAGCTGGCATTGGTGGGTCGGAGTTATTCCAAAACTTCAACTCAGCTCGTAGGGTTGTTGAAGTTAGGAGCCACTCTAACCTCGGTATTCCTAGTCCCCAGTCTTTCTTGCTGTCGTATAACAGACCATTTATTCTACTATTCGGCAAGTGGAGAATACTTTTTATCAATGCTCGTAGCTCCTGGTCCATCGCTCTAATCTCGTTGAGCGATGGAATCGTGACGCTGATTTTGTACACGTAGTGCAGGTCTATCTTGTGATGCGGTTTCAGCTCTAGCTTTTGTACTCTCGTTAAATCTGAAGCAAGATCGGCTCTAATGCCCTCCGATGTAATACCGAGCCAGGGAGAAAATCTCCCATATAGCTAAGGCAGTCACCTGCCCCCATTACCAGTACCCCTTCACCACTATCGAACTTTAGCCTGGGGTCAACTTAGTGCTAGGAGTCTTTAGTGGGTTTTGAAAGGAAGGTCTGGCATTTTTGTTTTGATAATTTCATACCTAACCCCCTTAGGCATGCTTCTGTTTCTAACTTGTTTTTGTGCCTGGCTTTCGTGTTGCGCCAATTACACAAGGTCATCAACGAAAGCCGGGCATGATTCGTTGATCTGATCCCCCGGCTAACTCTCCAGTTTGAGCAGAGCTGCGTTGAACAGAAAGGGACATAGGGTGTCATCTTGCTTGAAACCCCGCTGGAGGCGCATATCGACTTGTGTGTTTGATAATTCAAGTGAGGTCGGTATATCTCACGACTTGTGTTGGAATACCCTTTTCTCGTAACCAATGAGGTACCTAGATCGTTATGACCAATTCCTTGTGGACTTTGGAGTGTCTAGCACTTCATTCAGCAGATGTACAATACTAAAGCACTCCGCCTCATTTAGGATTCCCTTTTGTCAGGGCGAGAACTCGACCATTCTTCTAAGCTACTTGTCGAAGTATCCTCGACTCAGGATCAAAGTGATCTTTATGGGACGGTAGTTTTCCGACTAACTAGCGTCCTTACCGTTTTTGGGTAGCATAGTGGTTCGGTTCTTCCTCCAATCTGATGGAATTCTGCCACATATAATCACCAAATTGTACAATATATGGAAGTCTTCGTATACGTCTGGTCTTCTAATGTTTATAAGTCGAAAACCTTTTGGGCCAGCTGTTGTGGAGCTGCTTATTTGCGAAAAATATTTGCGGATAAAGCATGACACAACTCGATAGAAGGGTGATTTTTTCCCAAAACCGGTATCTGTACTTCAGGCTTCTGACTCCACAGTCTATTGTACAGATCCTGTACGTCCACATTTGGACACCCGATCTCAGGGACGTCCAACTAGTCCACGTTGTTGCGGACGAACCTTACCACAAAAGAAGGATTCTTTTTGTATAATTCTTGCATTTTGGCGTAGATGTAGTCCCAATAGGACGTCCGCTCCAAACCAATACCCAAAGACATAAAAGTCGTAAGCGCTGTTTGAGATTGTTGGGCGATCGGGAGTTGAGCGAGAACCGACTCAACGACCTCTTTGCGCAACTCACTGTACTCTAAAGTAGCACGCTAAATGGCCTCAAACTTTCTGACTAGGGCTGCAACCTCTTCTTGTGAAGTCAGGAGTGGAGCCGCCAGCCCGCGGGCTGGACTGTAGGGCAGATTTTCTATTTCCTCTCCTTCTTGGCGCCCTGTGGCTAGAGAGGGAAGATTATGTGCTATAAGCTAATCATCCCTCCTCAATTTGTATTCACTATCAACTATTTTATGCCTCAGCTGTGTATTGGATTTATTAGGAATAAAGGGTGCCATATTGAAGGCAATCAATTTGTCGCCATAGAACCTCACTTCGCACTTCAGCATAGAGCGAATTTCATCCTCGGCAAAGACCTGGTTATGCCTTGATGAAGGAGGCTGATAGTATAAGGAACTAGCGGCTCTCGCTTCATTTCTGGCATCAGGATGCCTATGCCGCATATGTTGGGAGAGTCCCATGTCTGTCGCGAAGACCAAATTGCAAATGCCACACCGCCGCCCATCGGCTACAATCGGTTTCGGAACGGTGCATTTAAGAAGGTGGCACCGGCTGGCATGTCTATCTTCATATATTTTACGGCATTTTGTGCAGATAAATTTGATTTTTCTGTAGGGGTACCAATCCCGACAGTCCGTTTTTCTTCCGGCAGAGACAGTGACAGAAGATTCATGCCTCCGAAGAGACATAAAGTGCAGCACCTTTCTGTATAAGACTGAGCTACCGTTATTGGACAGCCCATACTCTCCCATATTTTTCTATTTTTCTCTTTAACCTTTCCATTTCCGGCTCATGTCCATTGTCGGGGCCGTTGCTCCCCTTGTGTTACATATGCTGGGAGGGAGCCAGCACACGCATCCGACGCAATCTCACTAATATTTGGAGTCAGAAAGGTATTGCTGGGCCCCCTAGCTCTATCCTTTCCACTCTAGTCTCCAGTGCCGTTCTGGATGCTGCCCTAAGAAAATACTTTCACAGACTTTCCCGAGTGGCATTGTTAAAGCAGCTGCCGACCGGGATCCGTCGGCAAGAGGGTAGATAAGCCACCTTTAGGGCACCTTTAGGGCTTATATATATGCCGCAATTGCCATAACCTTTTGCGGACCTGTCCAAAATACCATCCGGCCAAAGAGGCTCAATACAGGCTGGTTCATTTCGCCGCGGACGTTAGCCTACTCGTCTCCCCATAAGGACGACGAGCGTTTCCCGGCGGTTACCACGAGAAGGTGTCAGTCGACTTGTCAGGAAAAAGCTTTAACGCAAAAGGCGGCTCGGCGTCCCCTGTCACAAGACACCAAGCCGCCCATAAGCGCCACTCGTTCCTGACCATTATGAGCAGCTATAACTCACTCAAGAGAGTTCCCGCCGTTTACACGCGCTTACTTGAATTTCTTCACGTTGACATTCAAGGCCCTGGGCAGAAATCACATTGCGAAATCACCTGCTGGGGCCATGGCAATGCTTTGTTTTATCATCGGATTCATCGGATCCTAAATTAGTAATACACGGTTAAAGCCATGTCGCAGGATAATGGCCCTCGGAATGCGAACTAACTCATGTGCCATTTGGGTGGCCATGACTAGAGCTGGACCAATATCGGATCATAACTGCCGCCAATGACCCATATGACCAGTTGAAGACGCTGGAAATAGAATTTTGTAAGAAAAATAACTTAAAATTTTTTATGTGCCTATTTATAAGCCTTCATATAGTGTTTTTCACAACAATGAAGAAATTTTCTGATTGATTCGGTCGTTACTTGATGAAGTTCCATAGTAATTTCAAAAACTACACCTCACGATCAAAGTTTGTGGAGATCAAATCGTGTGGTATACTTTTTGAAATTACAATGAAGAAAACTTCAAAATGTATAGATATGAAATGAAGTTCGACAATCAGTTGTCATAACTGACATTGTTTTGCAAAATATCTTAGATCGTAATTGGTTCACAGCAGGTTTGTATTGCACACTATACTATGATTTTTAAATTTGTATTCAATTTTATCGGCGAATTCAACTGCGTGAACAATACTCTCATTATATTTAAACTTTTTTGGAAAAATAGCTACCACTTCGAGAGGATCGGGCTATATTGATGAAAACTGACGTATTTTCAGATTTTCTTCGAATCTTGTATTACAAAACATCAATCAAGTCTTGTTTGACCACACTCAGGGCTCAGTAGCTACGATTATTCTGAGAGTAATGCCGGTGAGAGTTTCATACTTCTGGTAGGGCCACCCATGCCGGTAAGATCGGAGATGAGTAGTAACAAAGCTAAGGAGAACTCAAAAGGAGTAAACCTGTAAAAATCTGGAACCTAAGGTGGAAGATATCGTGCAAAGAGATGAAAGGCTAGACATAGTTAGTCAACAACGATTCCCTGTGAGCACCTAGTGGTACTCACTTGAAATTCAGCCGTGCTGTAATAAGAGACCACTGCCATGGTCGACCTATCATCTGCCTCCTCGTGGGATTTAAGTGAACGCAATCTCCTCTGAAAATTCTATAGAGCCTCCGAACTCTATAAACTAGGAAGTGGATAGTAGTAACACACAAAATACTGCTGAACAAAATACAAGGAGATTGTAACGTTTTCATTTTCATTCACTGCATATATTTTTGTTTTAAGGTGATCAGTGTTTCACCCTGTACAATGTTCCAGTTTAGGAAATGCAAGAGGTAGTAATATATTCACCATCTAGTTTTCCTAAACCACCCAATCTGATAAAAACGTATCAACCTACCTCCCATGTACAGATGTACAGTGTCCCCGC